>CM074294.1:3638407-3720907 GCA_037194245.1 Opsariichthys bidens
CAAGTTTTAGCCAAGTTCTCACGAAGTGAAAAATACATCGCAGAGCAAAGAGGACACTGACAGCATATGAAACAGTTACATATTTAAAACATTGTAATTTTTTTAAGCAGTTTAAACACTTAATACCGTACAGTAGCTCCTTAATGTGTCGTGACAGATCCTTCAAACGGCGAGTACGCACAATATTTCAAGTTAAACAAAGTTAAACTTATCTACTATAGCGGATTCGGCGTTATGATTGGTTAGATCACCTGTCAATCAAACTGTTTGCGAAGGGTCAATTGGTGAAAAACTGTTTAACAGTCTTAACTCCACAATTCAGTACTTCATAGTTCACAGTCTTTATAATGTGTTTCAGTAATACGTATTATAACATTTATTGTGAATGTTGTTATGTGTTTGTTTGACTGAGTGCAGCAGAAAAACATTTTGTAAGAATATGAAAAAAAGCAGGTTGTATCATTCCTGAAGAAAAGCTTCAGAGACCATAACATTGCAATAATCTTTTAAAAATCCTTCACAGGTTCCTAACTACCTCCCATCCATCAGCGCAGCCATCAGCCTGACACCAGAGCGCTACATCTGGCGTTTCAGCATCGGCCTGCATTCTGCTCCGCGCTTCCTGGTAGCAGCAGCATATTTGAGCTTTTACCGCGGACGTTTTACCAGGAGGCTGACGGAGCAGCTTTTGAGTGGCCTCACGTTCCTCTTAGCTTTAAGTGAAAACGTAGGGCTGCTTCTGCTCACCTACGTCTCCTCCACTGAGACCTACAGTAAGTGCTTTTTTGGACTGAAACCCTGAGTCCTGTTTCAACACGACGCAGATGCAGGGATGCTGAGAGCTCCTGCTAGGTCGCTAAAATGTGGCTTATATTACGTTGTTATTGATTAGTTAAATGTGGCATATTTGTAAATGGACGGAGATGCAAAAGTGCTTTTAAACACTTCCGTTTTTACCTGGGTTATAATTTTATGATGAAAGTATGACAGTGTGTTTTTTTTTTTCTTTAGGTTGGATGATTTTTGGTGTGAAATCTGACTGAAGTGTTAATAATACTGTGTGTGTGTATGTATGCGTTGTCCTCAGGTGTCCATAGGAGCGGCTTCGTCGTGTTTATTGGCAGTTCTCTGTTGCACATGTTGTGCACCTGCAAGCTGTGGTCGACCATTGCGAAATATTCCCTTAGTGCAGAGGTAATGAGTTTCCTGTATTCTGCACTTGTACATATGACAACTTTTGACATCTGTTACAGACAGACCAGCAGAGGGCGATATAAGCTGTTCTCATAAGCAACTAGATGTTTCTGTAGTAATATGCATAAAAACTATAAATAAATTTGTAACGTCAGCTGCCCTGCCCTTCGTTTCATATTCTAATTTCCTGCTCGTCCTTTAAAAAAACGAAATATTGATTTATATTGTAAGCCCTGATGCAAATGAATTGTTAGTGTAAATGATGTGTTTACATTATTTATTTATTTATTTATTTAATATATGAATGCTCTTACAGAACACTATCTCTGTGTCTGAATATACATATATTACTACTACCTAGTACGAAAAGCACTGTATGTGAAAAGTGTAATTTGTGGAAATTCAAAGTATTCATAAAACAGTCATAAATCAAGGAATTAATCACTTATGATTTTGAAAATGGCCATGAGCACTCAAGATGTCGAATTGGACATTCAAGATTTACTCATTCCTTTTATTTTGAACCAAATGTTATATTAGAGCCTCACTCTTATTCTATATGTATTTTAAAGGCTTAGGTCTTTGCATAGGTCTGTTTTTATTACCACCTAAAGAAAAAAATGACACTAATTACATGGTTAGTGACAGCCCTAGTCCACACTATATAAAACATACAATGATATGTAGTTACTCTTCAGACCGTATGCCGTTTCAGAGGCGACTTAAGTTTAGCTTTTAAACAATCCACACAGCGAAAACCTTTTTGATTGGCTGAAATGAGCATGCATACCCATTTTACATTTAGCTGTAATTATTCAGATAGACTCTTAACACGTCAAAGATCTTGACACCACGAGCACAGCTCTAATAAAAGGTGTTGCTTGTGCTGCTGGGTGAGAATAATGGGAGTTAATGTGTTAGAGACCACAGTGTATCTTTATAGTTCTATTGCTGTGCGAGTGCAGCAGTGTTTGTTTCAGGGGGAAGTGGTTGCAGTTCTCAGTGCTCTCACAGAACCTCGTCCCACCTGCTTGCCCCACATCACTTTGCAGAAGAGAACTGATGCCATTGTGTGTCTTCTTACTCTTTTTCCCTCTTCTCTCTTCTCTCTTTCTTCACTGCATCTGCCCAAATCCTCTTTGACATCAGGAGATGATGTCATACCGACTGAAGCGCCGCCTCTTCCTCTTCAACGGTTGCGTCTGTCTGTTTGCTGTCTATTTCTACATTCGACACAACAAGTACT
The DNA here is from genome assembly GCA_037194245.1 of Opsariichthys bidens. Lineage (NCBI taxonomy): Eukaryota > Metazoa > Chordata > Actinopteri > Cypriniformes > Xenocyprididae > Opsariichthys > Opsariichthys bidens. The sequence goes on from CM074294.1 coordinate 3,640,848, forward strand.
GTGAAGCAGGAAGTGAGTGCAACATCTTGGCCATTCTGTCATTCACCCCACCCATGTTCCTCTCAGCAGTTGTTCTCTTTTGGTGATTTTTACATGCTTAACATCAACTCACAAATTCTTACCAATGATAATGAATTACCTGTGTTTGTTTTTGAGTAGTTCATCCAAAAATAATCACCTTTATGTTGTTCACAACCAGTATGCTGTTATATTTCTGTAATTTCTCTCTCTCTCTCTCTCTCTCTCTCTCTCTCTCTCTCTCTTATCTTATATATATTTTATATATATATATATATATACACAAATACACACATACACTAATATTAATCTTTTTTTAAATTTTTCGCTATCATGTTTTTGAAAGAAGTCTCTAATATTTATTTGATTAAATATTGAAATATTATTCCCCTTTAAAATAACCTTTTTAAATTAAAATATATGGTAAAGTTATATTTATTCCCGTGATGGGAAAGCTGAATTAGTGCATCAGTCTTCAGTGTCACATGATTGTAATATACTGATTTGATGGTCAAAAAACATTTATTCTTATTATCAGTGTTGAAAACAGTGCCGATTAATATTTTTATGTAAACGTGAAACTTTTTTTTGGATGCATAGAAAGTTCAAAAGAACAGCATTTATTTGAATATATATATATATATATATATATATATATATATATATATATATATATATATATATTTTTTTTTTTTTTTGTAACAATTTAAGTTTTTTTTTTTATTATTATTTAATGTGTCCATGCAGAGTAAAACTAATAAGTTCATAAAAGTAATTTAAAAAAAAAAAAAAACTCATACTGACATTATGGTGATCTTATCCATAATCACAAAGACTGTAAAGCTGCAGAAATATACTTTAAAAAAGGGATGCATTTAATATACGTACCGAATCATTCGTCGTTTCATATTAGAGAGTGTTTTTATTTATCTGTATCAGACAGTGTTGGCTATTTAATTATCCATGCTTATCTTCCAATTTTGTATCATTAATTTTAAGTTCATCTTTAAAAGCACTAATAGTTTAATAACTCTGTAATGAATACTCATTTTTCACAGATGTTTAAATTCACTTTTTGCATTTAAAATGATTGACTTGAGTTTGTAATGTTTTATGCTTAATGTATTGAGCCAAAATATTAGATATAATTATTAATTTTGCTATTTCCCTTCCATTGAAGTTCTGTATTTTCTTGTTGTCTGTGGCAGTTTACACATTCTTTGCTGGCTGTGAGTATCTGGTGGTGCTGTCCAACATGGCCTTCCACATGACTGCCTACTGGGACTTTGGAGGTAAGGAGGTGATGGTTGCAACGCCTCCAGAGGGAAAGCGCTTCTGACACAGGAAGTGAATACTTCCATCATCTCCTTGAAACTTGAGACACTAGGGCGAGACTGACTGATCGAGGCATGTACGGCTGTTTACACCTTCACGTACAGAGTTTTATTTAATACAGGCGTTTGATCAGATCGGTGTCTGTGGTTTACTATACTTTGAACCATTACATTTTATTTTATTCAGGTGTAACTGGAATGGCTGATTATGTCCTCAAAAAACGTTTAGTCATCTATCCGATATTTATACTGTCATTGCTTCAAATCTCCTTATAAACCAAAATGTGAAGTGGCATGTCTGTCTCTTACTGATTGGTTTCACTCGAAACACTGTAAAGTTTGAAATGCGCATTGTTTATGAAATATTTTCAAATGTCAAAGTAATTGAGCTCTGGAGACGTTGATGTCGTGTCAGTTGGTTTTTGCAGCTGCTTTTTCATAAGTGCCACATCAAGCATATACAGCAGTTCAGTCACACCATACAGTTCTCTCTTCCTTTGTAAGCGCTGGAGTAAATCATGTGAAAAGTAACTGTAAACTGCCTTTTGCACAGCATTTGTTGTCTTTAGTGGCTTAATAGCATTGTTAACTTTGTACACATTTCTATAGTGCAATTATTGATCATGAACAACATGGTCTTAGTGATCATATCAAATTTGATGATTCTAGTAGTCGAACGTGAAAACTGGTTAAGCGCAATATGACTTGTGACCCATATTTCGTAGGTCACCAGTGGTCGAGTTCAGCATGATGTTGTGAACATGATTTCATTTATAACAGTGCTTTTTATGATGTACCAAAAAATTGTTTTTAAATCGGTGTCAAATAAATATTTCCATGAAAAGTAAGTGGATCATTTCTGTAATTAGCACATTCATATTTACTAGATACATTGGTGCCATATTGCTTTACGGCCGATATTTATTTATTGTTATTGGAATATTAATTTTATTGTGATGCCTAAATTCATTTGTAGCATTTCTAATGAATGATTTCATTTTTTTTCCATTCAGACAAAATTTAATACATTTGAATATATGTCACAGTAATTGAATATTTTGTCTGAATGGAAAATATATATATATATATAATATACACACATATACATTTTTTAAAATATTTGAATATATTTTAAAATGCAATTTATTTCTGTGATGACAAAGCTGAATTTTTAGTATCATTACTTAAGTGTCACATGATCCTTCACAAATCATTTTAATATGCCGATATACAATTTTCAGGTTTATTTGATGAATAGAAAGTTCAAAAGAACCGCACTTATCTGAAATAGAAAGCTTTATTATATATTATTTTTCAGTAAATGCAGTTCTTTTGAACTTTCTATTCATTCAATAATACTGAAAAATAATTGCACACGACTGTTTTCAGAATCGATAATAATAAATGTTTCTTGAGCAGCAAATCAACATCTTAGTATGATTTCTGAATGATCATGTGACACTGAAGACTGGAGTAATGACGCTGAAAATACAGCTTTGCATCACAGAAATAAATTGCATTTTATTTTGAAATTGCAAAAATATTTGTATTTTGGATAAAATAAATGAAGCCTTGGTGAGCAGACGAAACTTTCTTTAAAAACATTTAAAAATCTTACCATTTAAAAACGTTTGACTGGTTTTGTCTCTCACACACACATTATATATTTACAAACTTTTATGTTATGCGATTAATCATTATTAATTGCTTTGACAGCACCATAATGATCACGGTAACACTTTACAATAACGTTTATTTGTTAACATTAGATACATTAGCTAACATGAACTAACATTAAACAGTACTTCTACAGCATTAATATTAGTCAATGTTCATTTTATCCTTTACCACTATTATTCACAATGCACTGTGAATTCACATGAACAATAACTGCTGTATTATTAACTAACATTAACCAAACTTAATAAATGTTAGTTAATACATTGATTAATGTTATCAAATGAGATCTTTTAAAGTGTTACCATGATCATTTTGATGCTTTGAGCTTTGACATATTTACACTTGTGTTTTGTTGGTTACATTTGCGTAGAAAGAAATGCAATGTAATGTTTTTCACCCATTTTCACTTCTTCATTTCAAAATAATTTCAATGTGTGGTTCGAGTCAAAACTTTACACAGGAATGAGCAAACAAATGAATGAAGCTAAACCGACAAAAGAGTCACTGTTAGCTTCTGGAAAACAAACAGAGGTACCAGGAGCTAATTTCACAGTCAAATAAGAGCGGTTAGGCAGCAGAGAGTGGGGCAAATTCTGCTCAGGCAGGGAAAGGCACCGATAATGAGTTTGAACAAAAATAGCAAATAGTACAGTTGCATTGAAATAGCTGCTATTGGGAGAGAATAAGTGCATCAAACTTCCATGCCCGCTATGCAGGCGGAAATAGACAGGATGACTCAAATAGTTAAAGCCAAACATCATTCTGATGCCAAATTGGGAGTGTTGTTTATTTACTCACAGATAAAGGAAGCTCGCAAGCTGAAAAGCACTAAAGGAAATCCCTTCTGCAGCATTCCTGATGGTCCGAACCCCGCTGACCTTGTTACGTTCGTTTGCACAGAATCTAGCAGACTGAAAATGAAAGGGATAGTTGACCCAAAATGACAACTCTCTCACCATTCCAAACCTGAATGACTTTCGTTCTTCAGTGGAACACAAAACATATTTTGAAGAACAGTTTCAAAATATCAATAGTTTCAAAAAAGAAAGGAAGACATACAGATTTGGAACGACGTGAGGATGAATAAATGATGACATTTTTGGTTAAATGTATGTTTTTATGGAATCTGTTGTTTGTCAAAAAGGTTTTTACTTTATTTCTTGGACAGGTTTTTGAAAGAAATGGACGTTTCACTATATTTAAAATACCTTTCAGTGAACTTTGGCTTGTCTGAACAGCTCTGCTGTAATCACTACACCACTGCAAAAGCTTCAGGCAGTTGTGTGTGTGTGTGTGTGTGTGTGTGTGTGTGCGTGCGTGTGTGTGAGTGCGACCAGATATCAGGTTCACTCTATTTTGGCTCAGTACGTTCACTATCAAACTCCGATAGGGAAATGACCCGGCACACAGTATTTAAATACACTATATCTGCTTCCTCATTTAATCTGTATAAATCAATATGACTTAATTTTTTTAATAATAATTGAATGCAATTGTATGTACAAGTATTATGAGCTAATTATTTGATATTTAAAGACCATTCAAATGTTTGGGATCCGATTTTTTTTTGAAATGAAACTTTTATTTAGCAAGTTCGCATTAAATGCGTTATGAAGGGTGACATTGAAGTCATTCATAATATTTCAAAATTTTTCTGTTTAGCGTCGTTTCCATAAAAAATATATAAGCTGCACTGCTGTTTTCATCATTGATAATAATAAGAAATATTTCTTGGGGTAAGTTTACACGACAACGATGAACTAAAAACTGAAAAGGTTTTTTTGTTCAGATGACAACGTTTTCAAAGTTGTCCCCGTTCTCGCGTATCCGCAAAAATGTCTAAAAATGCTGTATACCCAAGTAAAAGGTGACCTTCTCATGACCTCGCGCAACGTTCCCTAAAAGTTAAAGGTGACGAGAATTGTGAACCTTTAAAGAGCATTAGGGACGTTCCTAAAACGTCCTCTTTGGTAAGTGCTGCAGTTCAAGGTTCCTTATATGAGGGGGATGTTCCATTTCGGTTGTTATGGTCACATAAGAACGTTACAAAGAGGACATTTGGGACGTTAACAGAATGTTCCGACATGGTCCTCTGTTGGTCATCTAATAACATTTCCCGATAGAATTTTATGGTGTGCAAGAACTTTACAAAGAGGACATTTAGGAAGTTAACAGAACGTCCTGAATGTTCCCTGAACTCCACATCGTGACAGTCTCTGAACGCTCTGGGAACATTACCAGGTGACATCTTTGACACCATGCCCTTGTCAAACAATCCTAAAGGATTTCAGAAAGAAAATTGTACAGGATTCTAATTAGAATTTCTATTTTGGAACCATTCCTATAAGATTCCTATAGGACTTGTCTCATAGACATAAATATCGTCATTTTTGGGAAGGTGTACAAAGGATTTGGTTCTTATTCTGTTCAAATTCTTCGCAACATCTTGTTTTTCTGAGACCACGTACACTGTAAAAAAAAAAATTAAAAAAAGATCAATGACTGGCAAAAGCGGCTACCAAACAAAAACTGTAAAATATCCTAATTTATATTCCTTTAATAACTAATATCTAGTTTATATCCATCACACCTGATTCATCTCATTAGTAGAGACTGGATGTGTCAGATCTGGAGAGCTGCTGCTCCTCCAGGACAGGTTTGAGAAGCACTGCTCTAGATCTCAGCATCCGCACGCATTACAAACCACAATGACTTTATTTACTTTCATACAAAACTTCTTAATGAGAATCAACAGAGGTAATAAAGTTTAAAGTCATCATTATGGAGGTGAGCGTTTTCTTTAGATGAGCTCTTGATTCTTGACATTTTAACAATAGATTTCCTCTGGCTGCTGTAACTTTTTCCAAAACATGCTCGTCACAGCAAAAACTGCAAGAGAAATTCAGATCAGATGAATTTGGTTATTTAATGATGATGATTCAATCATCATGGAGTGTCCTGATCCTCTCCAGAGTCTGAACTCTGAGTGTGTTATCTTAGTTTTGCATTATTTATGTGTCTTTTTATGACGGTCAAATGTTCTGATTTTAAAGTTCATTACAGAGTTTTGAGCAGCGTCTTTCAGACTCACAGACGTCATGAATCAGCGCATGAACCTCAACTGGTGACAATAAACAATCTTTTTTGTGACTCTTTTGCGTTGATCTGTTTTTTTGTGACCATTGCTGAGGTTCACACGCTGATTCTTGATGTCTGTGTATATGATCCTGTCTGAATAATTTCTGCATAATGACTTAAAAACGTTCAAAATATCAACGCAGGACAGGGTTTGATGCAGTAGTGCTACAACAACGTGAAAGGAATATTATATTCCGAGATCAGTGAATAAGAGCAGTGTATGATGATCAAATCATTATCAAAAACAGCCAAATTCATCTGATCATATTTTCTCTAATAAAAGCTTTAAAAACACATTACAGCACTTGGACATTAACTAAAGTCAAAATGTCAAGGGTCGGGAGCCCATTCTAAGGAAAGCGCTTTAGCGCTCCATAACGGTGACTTCAAACATCGAAGTTTTGTTTGAAACAAATAAAGTCAGACTAGTTTGTAATAAGTGAAGATGCTGAGACCTCGAAAGATCTGTAAGTGTTTAATGTTCTGTTATCTGAGTTTGTGAGGATATAATTATATATATAAAATATTCTTTTATAGAGCACTCGCGCCAAATGCCTGCATTTTCATATTCTCGTTATTTCCCTATAGTGGCTAATAAATTGAAAGTCTCGCACATTCCCAGAAAACACCTTACTTCCGCGTTGAAAAATAAGGATATGATATGGATATACTAAATGTAATACGCATGTGCATGACGTTACCATATTCACACATTTGCGTTTTTGCTGAGATGCCATTGAGATGACAAAGCATTTTCCAAAGTTGGCATTTTCAGGCCACCAAAACGCCGTTGTCGTGTAAATGAACGGTTTTCCATTTTTAGTTGAAAACGGAGTAGTTTAAACAACCCCTTAAGCAGCTAATCATCATTTTAGAATAGGCTTTTTCGAGATGCATCGGCGCTCGGCAGACCGAACCGCGCATGACATCAAAGTACCGCGAGACCAGGTCAAATGCATAAGGAGTCGCATCAATTGGTCAGCGCAGCGCCGATGTACTGCGAACAAGCATAATGATTTCTGAAGGATCATGTGACAATTCAGCTTTGCCATCGCAGGAATTAATTACATTTTAAAATATATTAAATATAGAAAAGACTTCTTTTAAATTGTAATAATTTTCCAATATTGTTGCGTTTTTGATCAAATAAATGCACCGTTGTAGAGCATAAGAGACTTCTTTGAAAGGTTTTACTGGGCCCAAACTTTTGAATGGTAGTGTATGTAGACAACAAGCCTGCATGTCAAACCGCCATTGAAACTGTAGAGGAACGTTCTTAAAAAAATCTTGTAACAAAATGATTGTCGAATCATATTTAGAATTACAAACATAGCATTGCTTGAAATAATTACAATTCAGAACTGTAGTAGGATGTCAAAATAAAGCTGTTTGAATTTTATTAGCATACAAAATTTTAATCAAAACGCATTGTGAACCAAACTGTAGTTATATATATTCATATATATATATATGTTATGTATGGGGAAACAGACCTTTGAATATTTAAAGGATGCCACAGGGTATCAGTTTGGCTTAGTAAGACAAAAATGCAAAGAAGACAAATAAAAAAAAATGTTCTTTTAAAAACTGGAGAAGAATAAATAAATGAGTTATCCGAGAAGCTGAGGCAAGACAAGTCCATAGAAGTGCAAATGATTTCCTCTATTTTCAGGAGGGATGAGGAATGTCATCGTCACGTCAGCCAAACAAAGTCACAGACAGACAGAGATGCGGATACATTTGTATTTCTTTAATGGGGCATGATGCTGTTTATCTGTGCGGGTCTCGTCCGGGTCCCGTTCCATCAGGCTGACCGACCCGTAGCTTCCATAAAACTCTCAGCTGAATTATTAAATGCTTGGAAAGTATTGCTTTTCACATGACTGTGGGATTTCTCATACACGAATGGCCGAAAGCACACATACAGATTGAGCAACACATGTTAAGACTTCATCATCATACAACATCATCGTGAGATTCATGCACAATGGAGTGTTTGTCCTTTTGCTGTGAATGTTTTAAGAACACTCGAGCACTCTTCAGAAAGCAGCATGTGTCCTTAATGAGCCACAATATTATCTCATTGACTTTCAGCTAATGCTAATGGGCTAAACATAACATTTAAAAAATGGAAAAGATATTAAAAACAGCAAATTAAAATACCAACAGTTGTATACTTTTGCCCTTGGCTTTGAAATTTGACACCGCAGTCTATCTGCTTGGATACGAGTTCCATTATAGGAAGGCACTGTAAAGCTTAACATTCATCTGAACCAAACGGATCATTTAGAGCTTGTTGATGAATCCCTGAGCCTTGAAATCTACAAGCTGAACTGAATCTTTGGCCAACCGAGCACTTCCTTCCTTTACGTTAACGGCTCATTTAGGATCGTGCTATTTAGAATGACATAAGCTGTTCCCAAATCAGTCACCAAGTGAAGAAAGTGCCTTGTTTTCTAATAAGGTTCTGAAGCCCCACCCTGGAGCGCTGAGGAAGAAAAGAACCAAGAGATAAATGTGACGCATAGCATGCTGGGACCTCTGTTTCCTGAAGGGTCTGCCAGGCAGTTTCCCCACCACAAGGAAGTAAAGCCGTCAAGCTGCCAGGCAACAACCCCCTCGTCACACATCCAGGATCAGGTATGTCTAAGGAGCCGCTTCACACAGAACGCGTTTGAACAGAGTGCAACAGAAGTTGATCGTCTCCATAGAGGAACTGGTTTTGAATGAACTCATAAACCATTCAAGGCAGGCCAACTGTGAGCTGTGAAATGCTTTTGTTGAAGCCAATCAAACGTTTTAAACAATCGTGTTCAACAGTGGAATTACGTTACCCTTGATTCTGCAAAGAAATCTCTGCCAATCAGAGAATCTCGATAAGTCAATGGCATGGTGTAGGCGTGACGTCAGAACCAAGACTAATTCACCTATGGGGGATTTTCAATTTATGAATAACCTAATAGCAATAACATCCAAACTTTCTTATCTAGTTGCTTTTTAAAATTGTGCGTTTCCAAAAGTTGAACAAAAACAATACAAAAAAAGGATCGTTTGACCATGTTGTTTACCAGGGGCTTTATTGTACTCGTATATTGAAAAGGTCGAGGGAACCAGGGGGCGGGGCTTTGACATCATACCTACACCACTCCCATGAAGAACTGCGAACGACATGAGTCAATCTTCCTTGTATGCTCTAAAAATACTTAAATATTTGTACATATATGCATATTTTACAATAAATGCAAAATGCGTTCTTTCTATATACACAATAATCATCTTCATATCAGTAGTTTTATATGTATCGAATTCATTCGCAATGCTTCAGGGGATTGTAGTTCTTTCCCTCATTAAAGTCATTAATTGTCCCGATTTTCAAATACTTTTTTGCTTTATTGCTTAAACCTGTATGGGACAAATACTTGGGCGGGCACTGGTACACTATAGTTTTTGCTGTTACTGCATCTCGCTCACAAGTGCCGTGTTTTAAAGGTGCCTTGTCAAAGGAAGTTCAATTTTTAAAAGCGCAACCCTGCTTTCTTTTACATTTGCATCGCGTTTTTAAAAGCAAGAACGCATTCTGTGTGAACGACTCGTTCAATATTATGGCCTGTCCTCAAGGACACCCCAATGATGGAACAAATACCTTGGGCATAAAAACTATAATTAGTACTATATATATATATATATATTCTCAGACTGTGTTTTTGTTAATAATAAAAGAAAAAACTTCATTACATTTAAGTCTCCAAACATCAAAAAGGAACTAAAACCCCTTTGCACTGAAATATATTATATTTAAGTGTTTTATTTCCTCTATATTGTTTTAGGTATTCCTGAGATACCATGAGATGGTATCAAACTGTTTAATGGTCTTATGAACCCACAGCCCCCTTCAAAAAATTCTCTCCCCTTAAAACCAAGAAAAAAAAAAAAATGTTTTCAGTAGGGATCTCCTCAAAACAGTGTAAAACTTTAGTCGATTTTGTATTTCTCTAATTTCACAGATTAAGGCCGTGTTTCTTGGTCACCATTCACCGAAAACCTTTTACTCCAAACATTCAATAACATTCCTGCAATTTCTATGCATTCCTGTGTGTAATTGATTTAAAATACCTCTATGCTCTCTGTATTTTCAGAGGAGTATACAGGGCTTCTTGGCAGCCACAGGCTGAGGGCTGAGGAAGGCACGCACTGCGTCTGCAAACACGTCCTTGATGCCGTCCTGGCTGAGTGCCGAGCACTCCAGGTACTTGACGGCGTGGATTTGGCGAGCCAGAGCGTGACCCTGCTGTTGCGAGATGGGCGCCTGGTTCTGCTCCTTTAGCTTCTTCAGCACATCCGCGTCATTGCGAAGATCGCTCTTGGTCCCCACCAGCAGGATGGGCACGCTGGGACAGTGGTGCGTCACCTCTGGATGCCACTTGTGCTTGACGTTCTCATAGGACGGGGGGCTGGAGATGGAGAAGCAGATGATGAAGACGTTGGTCTGAGGGTAGGACAGCGTGCGAAGGCGGTCATACTCTTCCTGGCCTGCTGTGTCCCACAGATTGAGGCTGACAGTGCGGTTGTCCACGCTGACCTGGGAGCTATAGTTGTCGAACACTGTGGGAATGTACTCTTTGGGGAATGCGCCAGTCGTGTACGAGATGAGCAGGCAGGTTTTTCCCACTGCTCCATCCCCCACCACCACACACTTGATGCTCTGCATGATAGAAAGGTGACCGCTCGACTTCAACAGTCTGCAGAAAAAGAGACATCACTCTCTGTTAGAGGACAACATAACACTGTTTGGATGGCCAGAGATGGAAGAACGGGTGATTAGATTAAAAAAATGAATGGATAAATAAACCGTTAGATAGACTGACGGCTTGGATGGTTGTAGGGATGCACATTACATCAGTACCATATCAATACTCCGATTTTTACTGTTCATATAAAAAGGTGATTAAACTGATTTAGAACTACCTGTTTTTAATGCACGCTCTCCATCCAGAATCGAGTGTTCAGACAGGCCACGGTATCTTTTGCGAATCTCAAAATTAATATTAACATTTTTATACGGTACATTATAATGTTGTCACGAATAAAGGCCGGATCTCACCAACATGAATGTTTGGCATAAAAAATTTGGGCTTGTTGTGTCATCGATTGTTTTATTGGGGAAACACCTTTTTACTTGGAAACTTGGATGGAAACGCGTCATATATAATGTGGCATTTTCCCAGAATCTTTCTCCTTCATACAATACTGACATCTATCATCTTTTTTGCCATCAAGTCATTGCTGAAAAGTGGATTTTTTTTTTTTTAGTTATTGTTTTTTTTAGGTTTAGCTTTAGTTACTTTAGTACGTCAAGTTCAATTAAATAAAAATGGGAAGTGTTGTTTTGACAACTAGTTGAGTTTTTATATTTTATTTCAAGTTAAGAAAAAGTTGTTTTTTCACGTTTTAAGGTGTAGTTAACTAGAATAACTGAATTCTTCCTCTGCTATTCAAGACATTACAACTCCTCTCTGTAAAAAAAAATTGTGTTGCATTTACAGCTTGGACATAAACTTTTTTTTAAATGATGTTAATTTGAACTGTTTTATTTGTAATATAAATTTTAATATCTGTTATAACGTGCAAATAATTATCGGCATATAGGTTTCAGACATCATTCACTTTAAAAACTTAATATCGGTGCACTCAACATACACATTTCAAAAAGTGAGGATGTATGGAAAAAAAAACATTTACACTCGCAAAGAGAGGGACAAAGGAAAAATGTTACGAGAACATCTAATTATTTCTTCATGCAAATGCGCAGCGTGTTGAGGTCATTTGGGCCTTTATGAAACAAGGTTTTGAATACACAATCAGCCTCCTCCAGTTCCTTCTACTTCCCCTTGCAGTTCGGTAAACTGTGTATATGTTATAACACAAATAAATTCCCACTTGATGGGATTATATGCATTCATCTCCTCAGAAATGCACAAAAACAATATTTTTTTTTCCTCCATTTGTGTCATATATAATGGAAATATGACAAATTTGGGTGATGAGTCAAATGGCTTTCCGGAGGAAATATGACATGTAAAGTGAAATTTTATAAACATGCTGGAAAACTTGTAACAGGTTTTCGGTTTATGCTGTAGACATTGAATACAAATATTTCTAGTTATACAACATTTCGGAAATTCTGTGCAGGGCAACATGGGTAATTGCTGTTTTTGTGGAAAAAGGAGCTGGAAAGTAGATTTACTGACGAGTTTTGCCCGTTACACTAGAGGCCAGTGTGAAGTAAGGTTCTGTGAAGTACTTTCTAAAATCGTTCAACAGCTGTTATCAAGTTATATTCTGTTATTAATTAAAATTTTTGTCTCATGATAAGCTGTTTCCTCAATAGTTTGATCATGACATGCAGGCCCATCTTTGTTTTAGCAATTGTGAGAACGATTTGTCTCCTCGCACATCAACAAGAAACTGAGAGCTGTGGAGTTATGACCAAAACCTCTCAGTTCTCTCTTTCTTTCTCACTAATTCCAAGAGTCTGGCAGATGTTTGACCCCAGGAGAAAGGAGTGAGACGGACTCTGCCCAATCTCCAGAGACGCTCAGAGAGAGAAATAATCTGAGCCCTGCCCTCCTCTGCAAGGCGTTAGCCAATGTGGTTAGCGAACCAAGAGCTCAAAGAAACAGCACTGACAGCTCAGTCTGGGTGGAGTCTGTCCTGTCACTTACAACCCAGCATTGTCATATCACAATACCCATATTTAGCAGAAGAAGAACTCAGTGCTATATAAAATGGAGAAAATCACGTGCCATAGAATGCAATTCACATTTTTTGCACATTTCTTGTCCAGTTTTACTATGCAGAACTCATATTCGGGGTACTGCTCTTGCTCAAGTTATCAATGTTGACATTGTGGGGCAGCGTTGGGGAAAGTTACTTTTAAAAGTAATGCATTACAATATTGCATTGCTCCCTAAAAAAGTAACTAATTGCATTACTTGGTTACTTTTTATGAAAAGTAATGTTACATTACTTTCGTGTTATCTTTTCTCACTCGGGCTTCCTTGTTGGATTTAAAAAAAGATCTATTTTATGTTAAGGCCCTGTCACACCAAAAGTGAAATGAATTAACCTCCGGCTGAAGGAAATGCATATTTACGCCTGTACAGTAGAGCTTTCAGCTGTGCTGCAATTCTGAATTAAAGAAGAATTGGATAGAAGAAGAAGAAAGTTCAACACTGATATCTAATCAAAGTAGGGTTTTGCTTATTAGTATGGTTGAATTAGATCGTCAGAGGTCAGCAGCAAAGACACTGGTAGTAAAGTTTTAATAAAGTTAGATTAAATAAAGTATATTTGTGCAATTTAATATAGTTAATTATTACAGGTTTGCATACAATTCTGAACTGTCTTTCACTGTTTTTATTCATTTTGAGGAATACTGAATGTTTTTGTGTAAGTGAGATGAGTAAATGCATGTTCACATTTACTCTAGAACTACAAGAACCATCATGTTCACACAGCGCACACGACACCTCTGCACTTTATCTCTCTCAACATGGGAACAAGCTGTCAGTCAATGAATGTGAACTTGCGTTACTTATTTGAGAAAGTAACTTAGATATTTTCAAAAAGTAATGTTACTTTACTAGTTACTTGAAAAAGTAATCTAATTACATAACTCAAGTTACTTGTTATGCATTATCCCCAACACTGTTCAGGAGAGTAGCTGACTAAATGTAATATTTTAAGATTCAAGCATTGGAAAATCCCATTATGGTCTACCACTAATCTGAATATTGTCTCTGGTGATTAAAGCCCTTGTTCAAGTATTATCGTACTTCTTCAGCGAACCAAATGACCCAAATCATGTGTAAGCCAGCAGGGGAGCAGACGATCCTAATGGCTACAAGTTTGGGCAGAAAAAGGAGAACTTACACTAGATTGCAGAAAGAAATCAAAACTAGAAGTGGTCAGTTACATTTATCCATCCTTTGCACACTATACTGAATCTAGAATTTAGAATCTTTCATCACAAACCCCAGTCAGTACAGTTAAAACTGAAAGTATAACTGTCAGATGGACTGTAGTTGCACACTTAGTCCTCTATATTTTCACACTTAAATATGTGAAAATAAGGGGGAAAATGATCATGGGAACTGTCACCACAATTTATGACACAGCAAGTCACCGTCTTTCCAGTGACTCACCGCAGGAAAGCGCGTCTCAGTAATCCCTTTGTGTCATTCAAGATATTCAGCTGTTTTGTAATGCTATTTTCACATTAAGAAGTCGACAATAACCGCCTACAACTGCTTGTCGGTTGACAGATGAGTGTGGAAATTCATCTCACAGACAGGCTCTTATCTTTAGTATCTAGAATGACTATGGCTGGTTAAAATATGCTAAAGTAATCTGACTTCCCTAATAGAAGCTGCTAGGGTATATGGTTCTGAAATAGATAAATATCCCAACTTCTGCATGGCTCTGTTGGATTGCTTAAAATGAGGATGTTTCTCGGTTCCTCATTCCCTCTGGAAAACCCAACTGCCTTTTTTTTTTTTTTATTTGCATAATTTCCCATTCATTTTCTATACCGTTTCAACATGCACAATCAAACTTTCACAGAAAAGTCTTTCAGAATACTTTCAATAATGATCACTGAAATATAACAACTTTGCCTCCATCCATTTAAATTTTTCACTGTAATTAACAATTTCTTCTCTGTTTTATACATATTATACACGTGTGTTTTCAGAATCTCAACTCTGTATTTGAACTCGAAATGGTCAAAAGTGCCATTAAATGAACTCATTACTGCAGCTTATCTTTGGCATCATTATGAATTACCTTTAAAATCGACCACCTCAAATTTTAATATTAATGAGCATATACCGAACTGATATGTATTCGTGGACAACGGTACTCTATGGGAGTGGCCCATATTCCTGCTCTGATTTAAAACTCTCAATTCACTGCTTTAATCATCGAGCCGCGGTCGAAAGCGAGAACAGGATATTTAGCAAAATATCGGAATTATAAATCTGCACCTGAGTAATTTAACTTTAACAAACGAAGTCAGAAATGAAACACATAATGACAACCTAGCTTATACTATCAAAGGACTATATAGACTATTAAACAAACATGTCTTACCAAACATATCAGATGTTTGAGGACCGTAATCCAGCTGCTTTGGAAGTCAGTTGTTGAGGTCTGTAGGACGTGAGTGTGTTCACCCCTTAGAGAGGAAGTTAATGGCTTAACGGCATATTTGAGGAAGTTTACCGAAGTAAATGTGGCTATGACATTGCTTAAGAGGGCGTAACAGTCTGTCTACACTGCAGGCGCGCGCTCCCACCTTACATCGAGCAGTTCGCTCGCGTGCACGGTCAGCCCGCTTGACTCCGGCTTCGCCCTGGTTTCGATAGCTTGTGTTGTAGATAGACTGCATGCATCACAGGGAAATCCCGTATCATCACAACCTCAAACTCATGTTGAAACTACCTAAGGAGGAGAATATCGACTTGTGGGTGATGCTCCCCGTGCAAAAAAAAAAAAAAAAAAAATAATAAAAAATAACATAGGCTAGCAATATGAATAAAATTTTCCACCAAAATGAAATGTCCGCTATTGTTACTGATGTAAAGTTATGGGTCACGCTAAATGAACATTTCTGTTTTATTTTTTTCACCCAAGTTTTTCACAAACACACATGGCTTTCTTTTGTGGAGAACAAAAATATAAGCTGTTGTGAATAACGTTCAAGCTGCTCTCTTTCAAACTATCAAAGTTGATGCAGACTGTCCCAAAAAGAACTACAAAACAAATAAAGTATTAAAAAAAAGTTTCATTTGACTGTATGTTGGCCTACTGTCGTTTGTTTGGCATTTAGATAAATAGATAGATTAGAATTGATCGATTGATTGATTGGTTATTTTTACTTCAAATCATTTTAGGATGTAAACTGATGTATCACATAACAAACTTGAGTTAGCTGAGTATTGGTAAACACAAGAAAACTGGGAGTGGTTTCTTCATTTTTAGCTTCATGGTTGAGGATCGCACCACTAGATGGCTGCCTCTTCCTGCTTTTTGAGACCAAACCTCAAAACCAGACGATTTATATCCCAAGGAACTGTTGCTCTACCATTAGACATCCTCCAAAAGCAACACCAAGCGGATTCTTATCACCGAAGGGTTTTGGAAAACACAGGAAAGAGGACTTTCAAACAATGTAATGAACCTCGAAATTTGATTCATATATCCGGAACATACTTTTTTTTGTCATACATTTGGAGGACAACTCTTTCTTCATTTTGGACGTTTTGTTCGAGCCCCGCATTAACGAGTGATGGACAAATATTTTGACAATATTTGATATTATTGACGGGGTGGGTGAGTTATTGCGCAGATTGTGAGGATGTGGCAATTGAATGTCTAACATATTTGAGGTGTACTGGACCATTAAAACGACAACATTTTCTCATTTTAAGTTAAAACAACATCCTACAAATATCGGTTACCTGATGGATGTCAGTTAGATCAAGCGAAACTTTTACAAATGATTTGTCACAAACGACTCCAGCACTTTCCAACCTTCGGATTTTGACAGGTAATCTGGACATTTTTAAAACAATAACACGATGAGTGTGAGGACACTGCATGTGCATCACGAACACAACTTAAAAATAACGCCCATGCTAGTTTTTTTTTGCTAATTTCATTTGCCAAGCGACAAAATACACAAAGGCGTAACTGGACCGTATCACTAAAGGAGGCATATTTGCCGCTATTTTTTATTTTTATTTTTATTTTTACAGCAAGATGAATTTGAGGATCCTTGTCAAATGCTGTGTAAATATATAAAAGTTAATGTGACATTCAACGCTTTACTATAACGAAAGTGTGCAGCATTGTAGCACTCTCCAAATATCCTGTAACGATAGCCATATGGCAACATACTTCCACATTTAAAACTAACAAGTTACTTGGCTTATTTTTTAAGTTAACTAGTAACTGTTCTCAGTTTCACTGGTGACTTTTTTATTAGAGACTATATTAACAACTTGCTATGTATTACAATTGTCAGTGGTTATTCCACTTCCAGTTATTTAGTTTGGTGTTAGTATGCAGACCTATTCTTCAGTTACTTGAAAACATTTAAACAGGTACTAGGATATAATCCACCTTTACTTCCTTACTAGATTGAATAGACACTATAGTTTCAATTTATTAATGCGTATTTGTTCCTATTGACAACTGTAAGAATGGTAACTACTGCAATTTTGGTAACACTTGTCCTTGTAACACGTTACACATAGTTACTATATAAATTGTGCATTAGTACATGCATCTAACCCTTACGAACCCTAAAGTAAGTACGTGAAGTTCGTTATTATTATTATTTAGTACTTCAAGATTACACCATTACAATGTAACATGGACACCTTAAAATAAATTGTTACTGAAATTTCACTAGTAATAAACATATACTATAAGTACAAGTAAAACTACCAGCAATGCATGAAATAGATACTAGTTGGAAGTGACTTGTTGATATCCGAAACGCATATAAATTACAATCACCACAAGTTCGATAGGATGGTTTGGATTACATTTGTGATTACAGGGATAGTAATTGGAAGCAATAGAGTAAGTTTGTGACAAATTGAGTCACTATTTCAATAATAACTGGCACTTAATAGTTGTTTAAAAAAAACTGCTATTTGCTTTTGGATTACTTACTAGCTATTAAAATAAATACTTATAGCCTAAAAATAGATATGAAAGGATTAAGTGTTAAAAATGACTATGTGAGAAGATTTCATAATGTGTCCCTGAACAGCAGATTGGTACTGTTCTTTTAAATGCTCTCTCTCTCTCTCTCTCTCTCTCTGTCTGTTTTAAGTTTAGCATGGATGTATTGAGATTTGCCAGACACTGTATGTCCATTGTATGGCTTGGTTTCTTATGGAGGTGTGCAGCAGATCAGCACAGCCTGACAGACCACCTACAGTCTGCCAATGGATTATCCGGTAAGAAATCATCATTCAGTGTTATTTCCCATGTTTTATGTGTCCGTATAATGTGCATTTTATGTGTTACATAATTCCAGTGGAACATTGTAGGTTGTTGTAGAGAGAGAGGTCTTACTCTGAGAAATGGTGCATGATACGCCTTCTTATGTGTGCTGCTAGATAAGATAAAGTGCTTCCCTTGTTTAATCAGAGCCTCATGGGAGATGATGTCAAACCAATCTTTCACTATCCATATGCTGCGCTTATGGACCAAGAACTGAAAGAATTGACTTGACCGAAATATGTGTCAAGATAGAGGTTTGGTTTAGTTTAGAGTGATATAAATACCTCCCATGAGGCAATACTGCTGGTGTGTGTCACCCTCGCAAGTTTTGGTGTCCATCAAAGTCTCCTCTTGTGCTTTGACACTAATGTTCAGTTTCCACTTAACAGCCTGATGCTCATCCTGTGATGCACCTTCACCATCAGGCAGGTTATAATCCATTCAAAACTCAAAAGAATAAAATGCAGACCTGGTGAAAAAGTAGAAAAAGGAGCACTTTTATGTATTCAACAGTTGATGATCTCATGAATTTATTATGAAGGGGACACTTTCATTAATAGATTCTTCTCCAACTCCTGTCTAGCCCGATCATTCAGAAAAGATGAATAAACTCTAAACATGCTTTTGGCTTTCTGAAAACTGCCATTCTGGTACCATTGGGGTGAGTTTTTAATTGTCAGTGAGTTTTTCACAGTACTGACTTTGGGATTGACTTTTTGTAGTAGCACCCCTTCAGTTCTACTCTGTTCCTGATTCACAGTTACATCATAGGGGTTACCAATGAACTGGAGAGATGCTGATGTTTTCTGTTACTATTTATGGTTATTAGTTTGCTGTTAGTCACTTGGATAAATGCAATAAGCTGCCTTTAAAAGTGGGTGCAGACGTCATCCATCCTTTTTCCCAGGCTCTCTGCCTGATTTGGGTTTGCATCTCTATGTCTTTTTGGTGGATCTCTTTGTATGCATCTAAGCCTCTGAATTGCATGTATTAGGTCCATGGCTGTGCTGACTTAATCCAACTGTAGCATCTCATTGCCTGGTGGAATGCATTCCCAGAACATTTCTCCTTTTATAGGAAATGGTGGAAATAATTCGATTTTCAGTGTTATCTCCCTTTGAGGTTGAGAGCTGCACCACTATAGAGATTGTTTTATTGGAATGCAAAATGAAACTTTACATTTGATATTCCAGGTTCAATGCAAGTTACCTTCAACCCACCGTATTTTATGCATAATGTTGATTACCACAAAAATATTTTGACTCAACTCTTCTTTTCTAAACAAACAAAAAAAATCCATAAATTGATGTTACAAGCACACACAATGGAATGGGATGGGTGCAATGTTTTGGAGGATTTGAAAGCATACATTTTATACAGGCACTTACGTTAAATGTTGAGCTGTAAAACTGTATAAATCAGGTTTTTAAGTGGTATGTTGACATGGACAAAATTGGATTTAAGTTTATACAGAAAAGGTTACTAAGCAGTTTTTCCACACTAAAATTTTAACACTCTTATTTTCTGCGTCCTGCGGCTATACTAATGAAACACTCAGTATTTAAACATTTACATATTGGCCTCAATCATTTCCATTGTATGTAATGGGGAAAAAAATGTGCATTTTTCTTAATCAATGGAGTCCAAATTAATTTTGTTGTAATTATTCCAACATTATGCCACAAGTCCTGAATAATTATCTTAAATGGCATTGAATGCAAAATATTCCTTTAAATATAGAAAAATCAATGTTCACTTCAGTATTTTCTGCGTTACTGTTGTAAAGTTAGGATCATTTGTTCCACTACTATGTATAAGCGTTCAGACCTGTAGTGTACATTATATAAAAATTACCCATTTGATCCTGACCCGTGTTTAGCTTCATGCAGCTGGGCCATTGGATGATACTGAAGGGTCTTTTATAACAGCTCTGTAAATCCTTAAGGCTCTGCAAACACTTATGATCCTCTCAGATCTTTTTAAAGGTTCAGTGAAACCAGACCAAATATTGCCCCGTTTCATTTTTTTCCACTCCCCTCCTGATCCTAGGCCTCTCTGTATTCCTCATTGCCTATGTCTTTGACATACTCTAGCCAGAGATAAAAGAAATGGTGGCAATTGATTGTCTTAAAAGACTTTAATTGTCTCTGTGGGATTTGATCAAATACTAACAGTAGCTTGCTTAAACATGTCCTGGCTATTTAAGAGAAAGCATTTATTCACCTTATGCCATTCCAAACCCATTGGACTTTCATTATAAATTGGTAAAATGCAATAAAACAAATATCCTCATATTCAGTTTGTGTTATCACAATATTTTGTGATAACTTTGTGAAATTACTAGAGCTAAAACTGAAAAACCCAACGAATCTTTACTGTGTTTTTTTGTCATTGCAAGAAGTTAAAAAAAATGTGAATTTTGACCCGATTGGCTTTCCATACACTGTCATTGACCGAACAGTTGTGTTTGTTTAGAAGTTATAGTGTTTGCCACTTAGACAAAAATAGTTTCTGGATTTGCTCAAATTTGTGAGGTACTTTTAATAAAATAGTTCTTCAAAATCTGCAAATTGCAGGCTTGCGTCTTAAAATTGGCCCAGATTAAGCTACAGACTGGAAATACTTAAGAAATTCACCTTTTGTCTTCCACAGAAAAGTTTGTCGATGACAGAATTGAGAACAGAACCTTATTTGTACTGCATCTGGCTAGACAATCATTAACGCAGAAACAACTACTTGTACAGTGAATACTGAAATTTGCATCAGTGCATTGATTTTTAATCTTCATGAAAGCAGTTGTCATGCTAACTGATAGTAAACACTAATACACAAAAAAGATATCTTCCGTGAATACATCCACGGAATTCAAGGATAATATATGGAGACCTTCCACTTTGTTGTTTTTCTCATCAGATGCCTTTTTCTCAGTTCAACCAATGGCAAAATCTGCCTGTCATGCATCTTCAATTAGTAAATCCTTTTATGTGCCCTCGTCTATACTTGTACCAGGTTGTGGGTGGATGTGGTGTCACCGTTTGTGAATAGTTCTCTTAAAGTCATGATGTTTCTAAGTAATGCAGAAACCCAGTGAGTGCAAATATGTGTTTATGTGAGGAAGTTTTTTTTTGAAGAGGTGCGGTTTGTGGCATGCTTTTTTAATAGTTTTGTACAGACACTGTTTTCACCTTTGTGCAGGCTGTGAAACGGGGACGAAAATAGCAGTGTAGATGTTACTCGGCCCGAATGAACGGTCCACTCATGGACTAATAACATAAGCATTTTAATTACATCCATCCTTAGTAGTGCAATGTCAGATTTCCCTGGATTAAAAAAGAAAGAAAGTTGAATCTAATCACAGTGACGATTGATTTCTTATGTTAATACCTGCTCCATAATGAAGTCTTTTAATTCTATGAGACAAAGGTTGAATCCAGGACATTCACTCCCACCCACTGCCATACTACAGCAATATCCACAATACCTCAACAGCTGTCCTGTGTCTCCATCTAAAAATAGTTTAAAAGTCACTCTATGGCTCATACGTGGCTGTGTTAGCGTCACCCTCAGATTGAACTCTCCTGTAACAATGGGCTCAAACATTGGGCTCTTATGAAGGCACCGCTGTTGGCCGTGTTTTTAGCTATACATCATTCCTAAGTGATCAATTCCTCAGCCGTGTTTAATATTCATACTCTAGTATATACTAGCACATTTAGCGTTTTTGCTTTGAAATGACAGTGGCCGTTTACCATGCAGGAGTGGATGATGCATGAATTTCACTGGCAGGACTGAATCTCCAAGTCATTTTCATCACAAAGTCATTTGTGTTTGAATAGGCCTTTTGTTGTCCCAGGCATGTATGCGCTCTTGAGGAAAGCTTTTAACTATAATGGAAAACTGTGCAATTATAATAGATACAAGGATCCAACTTGTAATTGTGAGTGCTTAAAATGAGCAAGTTTTCCCAGAATGCATTGTGGTGGGATGGTGTATATTAGCTGTGTTCCAAAACACGGTGAACTGCCTGCAATTAATTTCAGTAGCATTTGTCATTAACATGTTTATAGCCAAACAGTTTGATAATTTAATAGAGTACTACAGTCGTTAGACGAAAAAAAAATTCTGATTTTTAAAAAGTTGAAGAAAACTTTTGCATTAAACAGTCGAATTCTAGGTGAAAAACTGTTACTCATGAGAATCAAAGAAAAAAAAAAATCACAAATCAGAGTTGAAATAACAAATTATGCCAGAAGAACTTTTTAGCACCTGCCCATGCACTCCCATAAAGCACTGCGAATGATGTAATAGAGTCCCATTATCCACACTTGCGCTGTTTAGACTTGACAACTTGAGCATTAGCAATAAGACCACAACTGTGTGAGCACTTATAACATACTGTTGTATAAATGCAAATTTGCTTAATTTAAAAATGTTTATTTTCAGTAGTTTTCACTCTCAAATAAGCTTCCAAATACCTGTTTGGTAGCGCCTAAGATGTATTTATTAATTGTGGCACTTCTAATTAAGAGATAAAAAAATATGGTTTAAAAACAAATGATTTCAAAATGGTAAAGCCCAATAAACAGTGAGAGAGAACTAATTTCGTTATATGCGCACGCTGTCTTGAGAGACACGCACATAAAGCTGTTATCATAAAGCCACTGCTCATAATGCGTGCGAGTACTGAACTGAGTTCTTTTTGCTGCCTAATTGGGCTTGAATT
Organism: Opsariichthys bidens; assembly: GCA_037194245.1. Lineage (NCBI taxonomy): Eukaryota > Metazoa > Chordata > Actinopteri > Cypriniformes > Xenocyprididae > Opsariichthys > Opsariichthys bidens. Next base: position 3,663,819 of record CM074294.1, read on the forward strand.
GTTAAATAAACATACATGCATGTCAAAATTCCCATCTTTCCAAGTATCCTTGTAAACACAGTCATTTATGTCTTAAGTGAACATAAACAGTTGAGAAAGAAAATGCATGTGTAACAGTACATTGGATCCGTGCATTTGGTCATAAAATGATGGCAGCCTTAAAAAACCTGCTGTCGTCTGTGTCATTAAAGGGTCAGTTCATCCAAAAATGAAATTTCTGTCATAAATTTCTCACCCTTATGTTGTTCCAAACCCGTAAAATCCTCATTCATCTTTAGAACACAAATGTAGATATTTTTGATGAAATCCGAGCACTTTCTGACCTCTAACCTTACTACCACTTTCAAGGCCCAGAAAGGTAGTAAAGAAATCGTTAAAATAGTCCATGTGACTACAGTGGTTCAACCTTAAAGTTATGAAGTGACGAGAGTACTTTTTGTGCGCAAAAAAAAACAAACTTTTATTAACGACTTTATTTAACAATTTCTTCTCTTCCATGTCCTACATTGTTTACGTGGTAAACACAGTTCAGCGCTTCCGGGTTCTAGGTCAGAACACCGGCTCAGAATTGGCAGACACTGTTCATGTGAGCAGCACGATGCATGCGTGTGCCATCTAATAATGACTACCTTTCTGGGCCTTGAAAGTGGCAATAACGTTGCAGTCTATCTGAGACCAAAAAGCTCACTGATTTCATCTAAAATATCTTAATTTGTGTTGTGAAGATGAACGAAGCTCTTAGGGTTCGATATGAGGTTGAGTTATTAATGACAGAAATTTCATTTTTGGGTGAACTAACCCTTTAATTTTAAACAAAAAAGAGAGGAAATCTCTCCCTGTTCTTGACTGAATCACTTTTGTAACTTTAATAAGATTAAATGTGGCCTATATTTAGTTCACACAAATATAAGTTTCTATAATTTATGTGGTATTTCTTAGTGCTTAAAGTTTTTCAGGTCTATTTCATTTGTGTCCTTGTTATTGAAGTTTGTTGTCCTATGGCTTGTAATTAGTTTCTTTGTTGATCTCATTTAAATACTGACTGTGTACTGTAAGCTTGAGAGGTAAGAATTTTTTTTATTAGTGCCCACCCCTAATCCCTGTAGGTCAAAATACTTCCGTAACCAAGGCCACTGAAAAATTGCACTCTAAAAGCATGAAAGTACACATATATTGAGTAAAATGATACATTGCATGAATACATGGCTAGATTCCTTAAAATGATGCCTCTGTAGGCAGCCTTTTTTGTAACGGAGTACTTTGTGTAGTGTAAGTGGTCTTGCTGTCTCGTATCTCATAGATTGTTTTTTTTCTCTCTCTCCTCAGAACTATGTGGTATTGATGAGCTACTTTGCCAGGATGAAAATGCCCTGTTAAGTTTTGAGGCCATCCGCAGCATTCACAAAGACATGGACGATGATGCAGACGGCAGCGTGGATGTGACAGAAACGGATGGGGTGAGGGCTGCAGTTTTCTTGTATGGTTTTGTGGTCTGCTGTGTTGAGAGATTGACGTCGCTGCACAGTGCATCCAGTGTACAAACAAGCGCTAAGTGTGCTTGCTTGAAAAGACACAGTCGCTTTTGGCTTGCTCAATGGAGACATGGATTTCTGTCAAGCTGCTTTGAAATACGTATTGGGAAAAATGCTTTATAAATAAACAAACTTGACTTGACAGTGCAATAGAGCAGTGTATCGAAGTACAGCACATGGCTTGCGCTGTACAGCTGTGCTGATATAAGTCTGAGTGTGTTGCAGAGCTTTTGCAAGTTACACATGATGTTATGGGGTTTTTCATCTGTCATAGCATTCAACTAACATTTGCATGATAAAATACATTGAGGTGGAGATATATAGATGTCTTTTTTTGCAAGATTGTGGTATGCATTCAGGTTTTAGGACATGCCGAAGTCGAGTCATAATTCAAATCACTAAATAAACATACTAAACAATTTTTTATTAAAAGTTTTCTGTGAGGAGTGTGTTTAGGGGTAAGTTTAGGGCGAGGGGCTAGAAAATGTAATTAGCTCAGAATAAAAAAACATAGTGTGTTTACAGAAACCAAATAAGCCGTGTAATCACATGAAATCGTTTTTCTTTATCGCCGTAAGGTCATAAACGGCTTAAGAATGAACTACAGCTAGATTGTTGTCCGTTACCCCAATTTTGCCTAGGGTGTAAACACCTTAACTTGCGTTCTGTCAGCTTATTGAAGTACGCATGTGGGATATGTGACAGGAAAGCGTCCCCACACGGCAGATTTAACCGTGTCCAGCCACAGCAAGTATTTCGAAGTTGGGGAGGAGAAACCAAGGAATATAAAAAAACGTGTTCGCAGCTCGGCAGCCAAAAGATAAGTGGTACAGTTGTAGAAACAAATTTGAGAGGAGAATGAGTTTCCTACTTCCATTTTGAGATACTCTGTGGTTTATGCTTTATTTAACATCACAGCTCACATAATAAATAGAATACTGTGGGTGAAATACATGGATGCTTACGTGTTGACCACTGGAAAACAACCTGTTTATTTTTGTTTGTTTGTTTGTTTGTTTTAATACAGTGTTGTCAACGTGGATGTTGCATGTTAACTGATAAATTGTGTCATTTTAATGAACTGATTTTTGTTAGTTAAATGCTAGGTGTACTAAATGTGTATGTTTGTGTACATATATGATTTCTTTTTATTTTATTTAAGATTTATTTACGTTTTGATATTGTTTGTATGATTCTTAAAAGTCTATTGGACTGACCAAATTTAGATGAGTCAATCTGTGATTGCTGTCACAAAGTTTTAGACAAAAACCTTATAATACGTGTTTTCTACAGTATTTTTTATAATAATCATGCAACCAGATAATCAAAGATACAAGCTGAATGGACCTGACACTTCTTGCATGTATTCAGAAGTGATTAATCATGATTATGGTTTACGAACATAGGCTATAAAAAACAAAGCGATTCCTTTTTCACGAGAATGCCACGTCTGAGCACTGTGTAAACAGCATTACTGCTGACAAGGCCAGAGATAGTCCTGTGAGTGTAACCTTTACCACAGTCACAGTTATTGTGAGGCGATTGAACCCATGAAACTGTCAGCATTTACATAGGTTGTCTGATGCTCTATTGAAAGACTACTGGATATCAAAACCCAAGACAATACAAGTGTGACATGTTGGATATGCTTTACATCAAAACTCTTGCCCAATGTTCAAATATGCAAATAAACAGTGCTGTAAAAAGAAACACAAATAATCAAGTCTAGACTAGCTTGTGACTGTAGATGTGTCAATTTTCATGGTCCTGGATTTTAATTTCATTTTCTGCTTTCCTCAAAAAATAGCTAAAGGATTAGTTCACTTTCAAATGAAAAGGATCCCAAGCTTTATGAACATCCTGACGCATCCGAGATGTATTACAGTATGCGCAGTAAATACTGTAAAGTGCTACCAAATGAGTATGAGCTGAAGAAAGTCTCTCCATCCACATCCATCCACCGTAAACATATTCCACGCAGCTCCGGAGGTTTAATAAAGGCGTTCTGAAGCGAAGCGATGCGTTTGTGTAAAAAAAACATATTTAACAAGTTGCGAAGTAAAATATGTAGCTTCCACCAGACCGTCTTCCATATTCAAATTACAGAACAAACGGAACTGGCGTCTCATAAGTTCCCTAAGTTGAATGGGGAAGCTGTAGGACGTACAGCGTAAGCTTTTTGAAGAATATGGAAGGTGGTCTGGCAGAAGCTATGTACTTTGTTAAATACATTTTTATTTTTGTTTTACACAAACGCATCGCTACACTTCAGAATGCCTTTAGTAACCCTCTGGAGCCACACGGAATATGTTTATGATTGATGGATGTGGATGGAGACACTTTCTTCAGCTCATACTCATTACTGCCATATTAAAGCTCGTCAGGAAAAATATTAATATTTCTCAGATTGTCTTCGTCAGAAATAAGAAAGTCATGGGATGGCTTTAGGGTGAGTAAAGCTTGGGGTAGTTTTCATTTGAAAGTGAACTAATCCTTTAAGCCTATTTATTTTTACACTTTATTTTTTACACAGAAGCTAAAATCCTTTCTTTGTTTCCTCAAACAGTTTCTAAGGGAAGACTTAAAGTACCAAGACCCTAAGGGAAAACACAACAGCTTTCATAGAGCAGATCTTCTGATCACAGTGGAGGACATGTGGAAGTCCTGGAAGGCCTCTGAAGGTTTTCACCGAATTTTAATTTTATGTAAATTGTACAACACTAAAAAGCAGTCAACAAAGTCATTCCTGTTAGTCCCATTATTAACTCACATCATTTTAAATGCATGTAGACTTTCTTTGTGGAACTGAAAACATGAAAGCCCTGGGTATACTTCATTTTCTGCATTCCGCTTCGTCTCGCACACTAGACTTTCAAAGTACACTTCCTTGAGCACGGATAAATGCGTTCGGCGTGTGCTCATCCAGTGGGCTTTGTATTCAAGCACATGCGCAGACTGTCTCGGAATGCTGGCAGCCGAAGTATACTTTGGGCTTAAACTTCCATCATTCAGAATGTCTGATCTTTCGTGTTTATGTTCTCAGTGTCCTTGTGGGGTTTTTTTGTCTATAGTGTATAACTGGTCAGTAGAGGAAGCAGAGAAGTGGCTTGACCGTTGTGTGAAGTTACCTCAGTATGTTGATTCCTTCAGGAAGAACGACATCAGTGGCAAAGCTCTGCCCAGGTAAGAAAGCTCACAATTAGCATCTCTATTGCCTCAGTCTGTATAAAAGGCTTTCAGCTTTTGGACTGAAAAGAATTTACAGATCAAGGTCATTGATTCACTTACTGACTCACAGAGTCTGTTCCATTCACAGACTTGCAGTGAAAAATGCCACCCTGCTTCTGTCCGTGCTGAAGATACCAGACCGCAGTCATGCACAGAAACTGCAGCTGAAGGCTCTGGAAACAGTGCTTTTCGGACCTCCAGGTGAGTAGCGCTGGCCTTATTGATCATCCACAACACATTTGTGGTTATATATTATACATAAATTGTCTCATGACTTTTGACTTTGAGATGTTTTAATGGAGTCTCTGTTGGCAAGAGTTGGTGAGATTCCTTCATTTCTGTGAATTAGTTAAAAACTGTCCATTTGAATGAATCAGTTCTGATTCATTGACTCGAGTTCATTTATATGAATCAGTTAAACGTAAGTGTTCGCTGATTGATCGAACGCACATGAAAAAGAGTACTTATTTACTCCACGAACACACCAAGTGAAACATGCTACTCAGCTAGCAACATTGGGCATCAACCGCAGGGCAAAAGCTAATTCTTTTTCATATACGGTCTACTTTTTTGTATAACAGGTCTATGTAATAACATATTTGACAGGACTGTTAAACAGATTGTAAACTAATGAAGATGGAGAGTGTGCTCGGGCTCTGGTTGAGCTGTAAAAATAAAAGTGCAGCAACAAGCCCACTTTACGTCACTTCAGAGTTCCTACTTGCGTCGCAAATGCAACCAGAAAAAAATGGCCTTCGAGGAGCATTAGTTCTCGGCTGGCTAGTTCCTATAACCAAGTTGCTAGAACAACATGGCGCAAAAGATCCTATAGAAAAGCTTCAGTAAGAGTGTTTTCAGCTTGTTTTTTATTTTTACGCTAAAATGCGGCATGCAGTTGATTCTAACAATGGTATAAAGCTATTCAAAACATGTAATTGTGAAAAGCGTAATAACAATTTCAAGGGAATAATCGACAATTGTAATTTTTGGAGTTGGTAAGAGTGATACATTTTTGTGAATGATTCATTGGCAAGAGTTTGAATCATTTCAATTAAACTGTCAAGGATACAGAATGAGGACCCAATTGCAAGATGAACAGTAACAGTTTATTAACAGACTGGGAACAAGGGGATGGGGGATGAGTGAAGCAGTCTAAATGGAAGGGCCAACGGGAAACCGTGACAGAACAGCTGAGGGTGAATGCTGGAACAAACTCTGGAGGATGTGACCAGGCCAGGCAGATGTTGTGGAGAAGAGAGCAAGACACAGTAAGGCAGAGATCTGCAACTTGCTGCACTCAGTCCCAGAATCAGTAGCTGCCAGGCAGAAGAAACCAGCAGGCAGGGAATCTCAGGGAGCAGGCAGGAACCAACAAGACAACACACAAGACCAGAAAGAAAAATAAACAGCACTACTCAAATGAAGAAGCCTCATAACAGGGGCTAGCAAAAAATAAAGAGAAGTCTAGAAATAACGAACTCGCAACCAAGTTCGTTGTTCGTTGTTGTTGTTTTTTGTGATTGTGAATGAACAATACTTGCTCCACCTTCGATACCATGACTAAGGTGCCCTTGAGCAAGGCACGAAACCCCTAATTGCTCCCCTTGTAAGTCGCTTTGGATAAAAGCGCCTGCCAAATTAATAAATGTGAATGTAAATAAAGACGAGGAGAACTAGTCTTGCCGCCAAGTGGAAACTCCCCGCATCAGAGGCTTGAAAATCAGGTATGATCGTTGCAGTGAAGGGTCAGTGGCCAGGGAACTCAGGATACAACACACAAGAGACACACAAGGAAAGACATGAGACAAGATGTATCAATAATAAAGAGAACCAAACATAAATTGACAAGAAACAAAAAGAAATATATAAATATATGCAAACACATAAAAGACAGGAGGCTCTTAACAGGGAAGAAATAAACTGAAGCAGAAAATAAGTAGAAATGAAATTCAAAAAGAAAAAGACCAGACTAAAATGCACAAGATTAGAAACTAAGCAAAACTAGGACTGAAGAAACAAAATAGTAACAAGGATTACTTTGTAACTGAAAAAAATAAGATACGAAAATTGCTGACACACAACACAAACATAGAGACATGAAAGAAAGACAACACAGACAAGGCTGCCAGGGCAGAACCCTGACATTAAACGGTTCATTTGAATGAATCCTTTCGGAGTTGTTTGCAACATTCATTGTAGAATCACTACTGTCTCTGGACAATATTGTTCATAGCTGTTGCGGATTCAATTTTAGTGCTGACCAACTCTACTGAATTGTTAGAACGGTTTCCTTGATTCTTATTCCTGTCTTAGACGTTTTAGATAACTACTAGCATTGACATGTTCTGCGAGGCATAACAAGTTTTTCTGGATTGATGTTTGCGGAGGGTTTTCTGGATGAAGTCCATATTGCGATATTTGCTCATTATGTGCTGAAATCAAGGAACGGTTTATGCTGTTTTCTTTTCTCGTGAGCAAATATCTTGTGCGTCTGAAAATAGCCAGGCAAGAGCCAGACAGAAGAGGCATGTGCCAGCATTGATACTCAAGTACAGCTGGTGAAACAGAGAAAGATTGATGGAGATGTAATGGTCGAGGGCATCCCATCATGTGATTCATAGTTCATGTGAATGTTTTCACCTAGATCATCAGCCACAGTCAAAGGTATCGAAGATGCTGGTGCTAAGAAAAGTGCTTTTGTAACAACATTAGACGCAGCACCATCTTCATACAAAAGGCGAAGACTGCATGACATTTGGTGCTGGAACTTCAGCTCATACGATGCGCTCACTGATTATATAAACAAATAAAGATAGTACTGTAACAGGACAGTTGTATGTCTAGAAAATTAGCATTGCATTGTAACAACATTGATTGTACCCTAATGGAAATGAAATCTTTTGAAATCTAAACGATATTTAGAAGTATTTATAATATTACTTTTTCACAGTATAAATTTGTTCTTTATACAAGAAACTATATAGATGCTAGATGGTAGTTTACTGACCCAAGACAGAGTCTCTGTTTGAAATAAAATTGGAATGGAGAAAAAAAAATGGAGCCTTTATGATATTGGTTAAAAATATTTAAAAAAAATTTCTCGTATGTTTTTGTAAAGTCATACTAATTAAAGGAACTTGGTGTAATCACTTTATATAGTGTACACATAGAATTGTTTGTTCTGTCTTCTGATTGGTTGATCCCTTCTGGTTCCAGAATCCGTTCGGAGTTTCTTAATAATCTCAGCTATGGCAGTTATTTGCCTCTCCGGTCACTGTTTAAGCTGTTCCTCACTTTTAGACAATCTTACTATAGGGTCTCAAGGTCTCACTGATGGGAAATCTGTGTGCAGTTTTCAGCCACAGCACAGCAGAAATGAGAACGCTGTGCCATCCCTGGACCTGGTCAAAGATTATGCGTGCAAACAAAACACTCCTTTATTATCCAAACACTAGTGCTATAATTGAAAAGGAAATCCAAGACGGAAGTTTATCATACGCCGGCCTCGGTTAATGCACAGGAAATTTAACTTGATCCCAAATCAAGCCGGTTAAGAAGAATGAGATCAAGGTTGAAGGATTCAACAACGCACAAATATTTTGGCACCATTTCATGTACCATCACCTGCCATTTTCCTGGGCAGGATGTGAGCAGCAAAATTGCAGATGGAAATAGCACTCGCTAATCCAGTCATCCAGATCCTCCCAGCCGATGTCGGGAAACCTCACTTATTGTTGTCATTGCCGCACTCCAATGCAAAATAGAGGCTACGTGTACATTAATCCGGATACCCTTCAGAAATGTTCTCCGTCCATGCTAGTGTTTTCATTCGTCCACAACGTATGAAAATGTTTCAATCATTTTACTGCACGTGCAAAAAACAAAATAAAAGTTGACTGAGATGATACAGAGAGACTAGACATAATAAAGTTCTCACTCTATTCTTCTGTCACAATCATTTTATTAGCAAATTATCCCACCATTTACTGGTGTGACCAGGTCATGCGCAAAACCACTATTCCGTGTAAGGTCTAAAATGCAATTACCATCATGTTTTGCTGCAGAACAGCAATTTTCGCAAGACAAAAACACCATCTCAGTTTGAACAGAAGGCGTTTTCAAATGTCAAGTCAAGTCAAGTCATCTTTATTTATATAGCGCTTTTTACAATGCAAATTGTGGCAAAGCAGCTTTACATTAATAATAAAATGGTGTCATTGTGCAGCTTATTCTATATATTATTGATTCATTCCGTTGCAAAGATCAGTAGTTATTAGTCTAGTTAATTTAGGTAAATCAGCACTGCAGAAAACAGTGACGAAATCGTCCGGCTCAGCTCAGTTCGCATACAACGACGCCAATGCAGGCATATCAAAAACACTGCTGAATATCAAGCAAGTGTCCCCAACTTAAGAAAATCTAAGGCAACCGCAGAAAGGAACCAAAACTCCAACAAATGGAGAAAAAAACCTCGGGAGAAACCAGGCTTAGTCGGGGGGCCAGTTCTCCTCTGGCCAACAGTGAACACTTGTCCGATACTCAGGCAGAGTTACAGGTCATTAAACCGATTTGGAATCGCAACAGTCAAAATATTTAATCTAGTTCCATCTAGTTTAAGATCTTTTGGGACGGTTTGTTGGGATATGTGCCACTGGCTGATGAGTCGGTAAGGTCTTAACAAAGGATGAACTAGTTCACACAGTCTCCGCTGACACCACAGGGCCACATGCTGCCGCACACAGGCACAGGTTCCCCGTCCGACCCGGACACGGCCTGGATCCAGCCAATCACGTTAATTGGTAAACCTCGGGATAAGCAGAGAGACAAAAAATTAGCGTAGGAGCCATTCTTCTTCTGATGTACCGAGTACATCTGGTGTTATAGGAAGTGTTCCCGGTTCCGGCTGACCTGATTTATGCAGCCTAACAATCCTTTAACGGATATGAATACAAAAGTTTATAGTGCGTCATGTGTATGCCAGGTTAAATAGATGCGTTTTTAGTCTAGATTTAAACTGACAGTGTGTCTGCTTCCCGAACAATGCTAGGAAGATTGTTCCAGAGTTTAGGTGCCAAATAGGAAAAGGATCTACCGCCTGCGGTTGATTTTGATATTCTAGGTATTAACAACTGGCCAGAATTCTGAGATCGTAATAGATGCAAAGGACTATAATGCATTAAGAGCTCACTCAAGTTCTGGGGAGCTAAACCATTTAGTGCTTTGTAAGTAATTAGCAAGATTTTAAAATCTATACGATGTTTAATAGGGAGCCAGTGCAGTTTTGACAGAACCGGGCTAATATGTTCATACTTCCTGGTTCTAGTAAGGACTCTAGCTGCTGCGTTTTGGACCAGCTGTAGTTTGTTTATCACGCAAGCAGGGCAACCACCCAGTAGAGCATTATCAATCTAGCCTTGAGGTCATAAACGCATGAACTAGCTGTTCCGCATTTGTCATTGAGAGCATATGTCGCAATTTAGATATATTTTTAAGATGGAAGAATGCGGTTTTACATATGCTACAAATGTGGCTTTCAAATGAAAGATTGGTATCAAAGAGCACACCGAGGTTCCCAACTGACGAAGACGACTTAACAGAGCAGCCATCAAGTGTTAGACAGTATTCTAGGTTATTATGTGCTGAAGTTTTTGGTCCAATAATTAGAATCTCTGCTTTTTTCTGAATTTAGTAGTAGGAAATTACTAGTCATCCAATTTTTTATATCAGCTACGCATTCTGTTAATTTTGAGAATTGGTAGGATTCGTCAGGGCACGAGGAAATATAGAGCTGAGTATCATCAGCGTAACAGTGAAAGCTAATGCCATACTTCCTAATGATATCTCCCAAGGGTAGCATGTACAGAGTGAAAAGCAACGGTCCTAGAGCTGAGCCTTGTGGTACTCCATATTTAACTTGTGATCGAAATGACGTCTCTTCATTTACTACTACAAACTGATAACGGTCAGATAAGTATGATTTGAACCATGCCAATGCAATTCCACTAATTCCAGCATAATTTTCTAGTCTATTCAAAAGAATATTGTGGTCGATAGTGTCTAAAGCAGCACTGAGGTCTAGTAACACTAACAGAGAGATACAACCACGATCTGATGATAAGAGCAAATCATTTGTAACTCTAATGAGAGCAGTCTCAGTACTATGGTACAGTCTAAATCCTGACTGGAAATCCTCACAGACACCATTTCTTTCCAAGTAGGAACTAAGCTGAGATGATACTGCCTTTTCTAGTATTTTTGACAGAAAAGGTAGATTGGAAATCGGTCTGTAATTGACTAATTCACCAGGATCAAGTTGTGGTTTTTTAATAAGAGGTTTGATAATAGCCTGCTTAAAATTTTTCGGTACATAACCTAGTGATAAAGATGAATTAATGATCTTAAGAAGAGGATCTATGACCTCTGGAAGCATCTCTTTCAATAGCTTAGTCGGTATATGGTCTAACATACATGTTGTTGATTTTGATGATTTAACAAATTTAGACAGTTTTTCCTTTCCTATAGCAGCGAATGAATGGAATTTTTCCTCAGGGATACAACAATCCACTGTCTGATGTGATACTGTTGTAGACAGTTGCATGGCTGTAATTTTCTCTCTAATGTTGTCAATCTTGCAAGTAAAGAATTTCATAAAGTCATTACTGCTGTGCTGTTTGGAAACATCAGAAGTTGAGGCTGTATTTCTCGTTAATTTAGCCACTGTGTTAAATAAATACTTAGGGTTGTGTTTATTTTCTTCTAAAAGATTTGAAAAATAAGCAGATCTAGCGGTTTTTACAGCCTTTCTGTACTCTATCATTTTCTCTCTCCATGAAATCCGAAAAACTTCTAGTTTTGAATTCTTCCAGCTGTGCTCCAGTTTTCTGGCTGCTCTCTTAAGGGCCCGAGTGTGCTCGTTATACTATGGCGTTGGACTAATATCCTTAATCTTTTTTAAGCGCAAAGGAGCGACAGAGACTAGAGTGTTGGAAAAGAGAGCGTCAATAGTTTGTGTTGCAACATCGAGTTCTTCTAAGCTGTCTGGTTTGCTAAGTTGATGAAACTGATCAGGAAGATTATTTATAAAGCAATTTTTAGTGGTAGAAGTGATGGTTCTAACATATTTATGGCAGACAGGCGGTTTTCCAGCCTTGGTTAAATGTAGCACGCATGAGACTAGATAATGATCTGAGACGTCATCGCTCTGCTGCAGAATTTCAACGCCATCAATATCGATTCCATTTGACAATATTAGATCTAGAGTATGATTACGACAATGAGTTGGTCCTGACACGTGTTGTCTAACTCCAATAGAGCTTAGAATATCTGTTAATGCCTCCAAAGCGTCTTTTTCATTATCTACATGTATATTAAAATCACCAATAAGGACTTTATCCACAGCCAGTACTAACTCCGATAGAAAATCAGCAAATTCTTTGATAAAATCTGTATGGTGCCCTGGTGGCCTGTATACAGTAGCCAACACAAATTTCAAATGAGATTTGTCACTTACATTATATAACATTACATAGAGCACCATCACTTCAAAAGAGATATTTGAAAGACTTTTGAGTAATACTGAAGATATCACTATAGATTACAGCAACACCTCCCCCTTTACCTTTCTGACGAGGTCCGTGTCGATAATAGTAACCTTGAGGGCTAGACTCATTTAAAGTAATGTAACCGTCTGGTTTTAGCCAGGTTTCTGTCAAACACAGCATATCTAGATTATTTTCTGTGATAATATCATTTACAATAAGTGCTTTTGAAGAAAGGGATCGAATATTCAGCAACTCAAGCTTTATCATTTGTTTATCTTTATAATCTCTGTTTACTACTTGTTGAACATCAATTAAATGTATCCGGATTACTGTAGCCGTTGCATAAGACAGACGTGACAGAGAAATACTGGTGTGAATTCATACATCCTGGACTGGGGGCTTTTCATCACTTTTGGGACTAAGTAGATTACTACTTGTTTGTATTACTGTAATACTTCTTGTTAAATGCGAGCCGTACGTGTGTTTTATGTCACAGTGTTGTGCAACATGTGTTAAGCTGCAGTTGTACAGACAGGAAGACAATCCGACTGAGCAGACCCTGATTTGATGTATTTCTCCTGCCAAAAAATCCTTGGCTCTTTTCCATTCACAGTCCTCATACTCTTGGGCTTTTGTTAGTTCATAGAAAGTCAAGTCAATCCACATTGCACATCCTGGTAAAAAAAAAAATATATATATATATATTTTTATTTTTAACTGTATATTTAACCACAATAAATATTTCAGATTTTTGCCCAACATGATGAAAGCGTCCTCAACCCATCAGTCAAATACTTCAACTGTTTTATTTGGGTCTGAAACAAAACATTGGAAATGGACGTTGCAGAAAAGATTGCAGACATAAGCGTTTGAAAGAAAACATTCATTTGCTCCTGCCATTTCTGGGTCAGCTGGGGTCACAGATGGAATGTGTGTTGAAAAAGAGTCGTAATTCTCACATGACATCACTGTCTTTAGAGTGTGTGACACACTAGTGTACCTTACAGCACTATATACGTTCATTATTGTTACTCAAGTGTTGTCTTTCGATCATTTTGGCAGCGAACGAAAACAGCCACTTGAAGGACTTGATGCTGGTGGTGTCCATTATGGTTGGAGTGGGGGGCTGCTGGTTCGCATACGTCCAGAGCCGAAATTCTAGGGACCACGTGAGCCAGATGATGAAGGACCTCGAGGGGCTTCAGAGAGCTGAGCAGAGCCTCCTGGAGCTGCAGCAGAAGTAAGCACACAGTTTGTCCCTCAGTTTGTATAACCGAACAGAAAATACACTTAAAGTAAATAGCAGCCAGCAGGCCGGAAAGGCTTTAAAGTGGCACTGTCAAGCTCGTATTTCATGATGCACAGTTGAAAAAAAATGTTTTCTAAATCATCTTTGTGAGGCAGGACTAATTCTCTAGGTGGAGGAACATCTGGTTGTAAGTTAGCAATGAAGAACTCAGTTGCATTGATCAGGTTCACTGCTCATAGCTAATAAGTTCGTACACACAGGATTGCTAAGCGATGCTGTCAGGTTTAGCCTCACGCTAGCACATGCTTAGTTTCAAAACGCCGTGATTACTTTTAAACCATTTTTTTCCACTATAAAGTCTCTTTGCTCTAGTTACCATAAAGGTTAATTGACAGCATGCCACACATCAGGTTGAAAATAACCTGGAAACATTTTTAGTCTGGTTTCTCAATTTGGAGCAGATATACTTATTAGTGTCTTCAGGCTTTTATTTTTATTTAAAATTCCAGACAGTTCGAGGTGAATGAGAAATATCTTTGTTTAGCGTTATTATCCAGTTAGGATAGTGATATCAAAGGCTACGTCACTCTTCTAATGGCATAATTCATCAGAGAATTACATTACATTAGTAAACACCGGCCTTCCGTTACCCTAATGAGCACTAATGCATATTACTTTATACTTCATTATTTTAGTTGACTGTATTACACAGCTCTCTGGAATACTTGATTCTGATTTGTGTTTCTCAGAATTCTTCTGTCAGACAAAAATGGTATATATATGGGGCGTTGTCCATGGCAACTTGTCTTAATTCGATAAATAATACTTGAAGAAAAGTTCATGCTTAATTGAAATTCTGACATACAGAAGACAGAAACTACTATGAATACACACTTAAGGGACTTAAAATAAGTACAGTGTTTATTCTTGATCTACACTACACTTGCGTGCTATTTTAAGACAAAAAGAGGAATCCGTCTATCTGTTGGAAATGTTTTCATTTCCTAGTATCTTTGTCTGTTCAGGTCAAAAGACTTGCAGAGTGATGCAAGCATCCCTCAAAATTCCTTAAATGGCAAAAGGACGGGCAGTGCTGTGCTGAATCCGGTTCGGAGTGTTTCAGACAGTCGCACTATCATGCTGCATGCTCGGTTCAGCTGGCGCCCGCTGCGCTGAGGCAGAACAGAAAACGTGTCTCTGTCTTTTTTCAGAGGTCAGAGGTCTCGGAGAAGTTCGTGATTCAAACATCCTTTCTTTACGGTGCATTAATTTAAAGCAATGGCCTTATAAGGAGAGAGATGCAGTTTGGTGATCTATATTAGTTTACTCAAGGAAAAGCTGTAGCAGAGGAATGTTTGTTGAATGTGATGTGATTAAGTCACTGTGTAAGTATGGTCGGCGTTACAGAGCAGCACATGGATCTGAGTTTGTGGCATTTCTGTCTTATCCTTCACTCTAAATGCCAGAGATCAGGACATCTCGTTTCCATGTTGGTTCTCACTACTTCTGTCCCATGTGATGTAACCAGAGTTTCTATCTGTCTATGTATGTCTGTATGTCTGTCTAACATGTCTGTCTTTGTCTAACATGTCTGTCTGTATATGTTTGTTTGTCTAACATGTCTGTCTGTCTTTCAGTCAGTCAGTCTGTCTTTGTCCAACATGTCTGTCTGTATATGTTTGTCTGTCTAACATGTATGTTTGTCTAACATGTCTGTCTCTATATTTGTCTGTCTAACATGTCTGTCTGTATATGTTTGTCTGTCTAACATGTCTGTCTATATGTTTGTCTGTCTATGTTTATGTAACATGTCTGTCTGTATATGTTTGTCTAACATGTCTGTCAGTCAGTCTTTCTTTGTCTAACACGTCAGTCTGTATATGTTTGTCTTTTCGTCTGTCTTTGTCTAACACGTCAGTCTGTATATGTTTGTCTTTTCGTCTGTCTTTGTCTAACACATCAGTCTGTATGTCTGTCTTTTCGTCTGTCTTTGTCTAACACGTCAGTCTGTATGTTTGTCTTTTCGTCTGTCTTTGTCTAACACATCAGTCTGTATATGTTTGTCTTTTCGTCTGTCTTTGTCTAACACGTCAGTCTGTATATGTTTGTCTTTTCATCTGTCTTTGTCTAACACATCAGTCTGTATGTTTGTCTTTTCGTCTGTCTTTGTCTAACACGTCAGTCTGTATGTTTGTCTTTTCGTCTGTCTTTGTCTAACACATCAGTCTGTATATGTTTGTCTTTTCGTCTGTCTTTGTCTAACACATCAGTCTGTATGTTTGTCTTTTCGTCTGTCTTTGTCTAACACATCAGTCTGTATATGTTTGTCTTTTCATCTGTCTTTGTCTAACACATCAGTCTGTATGTTTGTCTTTTCGTCTGTCTTTGTCTAACACATCAGTCTGTATATGTTTGTCTTTTCGTCTGTCTTTGTCTAACACATCAGTCTGTATGTTTGTCTTTTCGTCTGTCTTTGTCTAACACGTCAGTCTGTATATGTTTGTCTTTTCATCTGTCTTTGTCTAACACATCAGTCTGTATGTTTGTCTTTTCGTCTGTCTTTGTCTAACACGTCAGTCTGTATATGTTTGTCTAACATGTCTGTCAGTCAGTCTTTCTTTGTCTAACACGTCGGTCTGTATATGTTTGTCTTTTCGTCTGTCTTTGTCTAACATATCAGTCTGTATATGTTTGTCTTTTCGTCTGTCTTTGTCTAACACGTCAGTCTGTATATGTTTGTCTTTTCGTCTGTCTTTGTCTAACACGTCGGTCTGTATATGTTTGTCTTTTCGTCTGTCTTTGTCTAACACATCAGTCTGTATATGTTTGTCTTTTCGTCTGTCTTTGTCTAACACATCAGTCTGTATGTCTGTCTTTTCGTCTGTCTTTGTCTAACACGTCAGTCTGTATATGTTTGTCTTTTCGTCTGTCTTTGTCTAACACATCAGTCTGTATATGTTTGTCTTTTCGTCTGTCTTTGTCTAACACGTCAGTCTGTATATGTTTGTCTAACATGTCTGTCAGTCAGTCTTTCTTTGTCTAACATGTCGGTCTGTATATGTTTGTCTTTTCGTCTGTCTTTGTCTAACATGTCTGTCTGTATGTGTTTGTCTATCTGATGTTTTCTCTGTCTGTCTGTATGGTTGCCCACATCTGTCTGTCTGTCTCACATTCTATCTTTCTTTCTGTCTATGTCTGTATTGTGGTCTGTGTCTGTCTGCCTGTCAAGTTTTTTTCTTTATGAACTTTTCTATTTGTTCTCCGCTGCTCATTTCCTTCCTTTTCATTTATCTTCTGCCCCGGCTCCTAGTTATGAGTGTAACATTCTGCCTTGGCCACTGTCATATCATTGACATTTTGATTTAAACCTTACTTCCTGTTTGAACTATGTCAGCACGAGAGAAGGCTATCATGTGCATCAGCTGGAAGCCTAGGAAGATTACGCACTGTGTGATCTCACAGAAATGTCCAACAAAACTGATGTTATTTATTTTGAGATTTCTTGTCAACACATCTAAGTTTAGCTATCTATGTCATAGAATTTCTAATTGGTCTTCTAGTGTAGAGTGGGGAGGATGCATTTCCCTGTAAAGCTATAAGGAAGTTTTACCACAGAATTACTACACTGAACAGGCCACATCTTGTTCAACTGTTTTTTTCTCGAGGAAGAGGTGTGGTAGAGCGTTGGAGATCCAGTTCCTTTTTCATGTCTACACAGGTCTCCGGAGCTCCACCTGCTGGTGGCTGAGAGGAAATATATATTAACTGAGTTAACAGTGGTTCAGCTTGAGATTGATAATGTGTTTGTGTTCAGGCTGCAGATTGCACAGGAAGAGCACCACTCGGTGGAGGTGGAGAAGGTCAACCTGGAGCGGCAGATGAAAAGAGAGATTGACGCAGCCAAGCAGGAGGCGCAGAGACTGCGAGAACTGCGTGAGGGAACTGAGAACGAGCTGAGCAGACAGACATATGCAGAGCAGGAGCTGGAACAGGTACTGTATTACATAGCCTTATTAAGTGGAGGTACAACTTATGACAAGTATTTTTTACTCTTATCAAAATGTTGCAATAACTTTACCACAATAATTTATTTGATATATAGTAGGGATGCACCTAAATTTCGGCTGCTGAAATTTTATCAACTCAAAATGGCATTTAAGGTTTTTGACCAAAAGAGAAAAAATGGCCGAAAATATATGCCTCCCGGCCCCTTCCGTCAATGTTCAGTGGCTAAGTTTCACTCTCGTTCTAGCCGTTATCACTGCGTGCTATGACGCTCTGCTTAATACTCTGCTCTTTGCACGTGCGCTCAGTTTCTCACACCCCAGGCGAACGCTCCGCTCACAAACAGCTCACGCACTGCTCATGCTCGTTGGAAAAGCAAAGTCCACTCAGCAACATTAGATTTCTATGCAGTTGTGTACTTGTTTCTGTTTTCAATAGGCTTACTCTGCTGTAACATTGTATTAGCCATGCAGGGCAACCCTGGTAAAAAAAAAAAAAAAACCGCCACCCTCTCGTTCGCTGGTCTGATCCCCCCTGCGCTCTGCTCACATGCTAAGATGATAATAGCTTTGAAGGACTGTACAATATTTGGAGAATTGGTCAAAAAATAAATCTGTCGAATCTGATTCTGCTGCATAGAATTGAAATATTTTCTGTCCAATTTTAATGTTGCTTTCAAAAAAGTGTGGTTATTTTATTCTTCTGGCTTGTATTTTTTAAATTCAGCATCATTAAAATGATTAAATTTAATTAAAAAGTCTAATATTAATATAATTATACAAAAAAAGCTCATTTAAAATTAGAAATAATTTTTTTGCAGTTTGGTCCAGAATTTTCATTTCGGTGCATCCCTAATGTGTATTATTATATTATTATTATTATTATGTTAGTAAATAAATTACAATTAATTGAAATAAATAGCAAATATAAAAGAAAAAAAGATTTATAAGATTAAAAATACAATTGTAAAATGACATTGCAAAATATTGCAAAGAGGTCCAAATTTTAAAATTGTGTTGTATCTCCCCTTAAATTGATTTCATTTTGTTTTTCTATCAGTCTTCCAAACCCTAGTAAAATAATAGCATCATTATGTCTATTTTCTTCATTCACTCAGCAACATTTGGAGACCCTTGCAGTCTCCCATAGTTTCACCTTACTGGTGTCCCATCACCATGGGAACTGCTTAAGAGGTTTCCCTCTTCGAAACACTGAAACGCAGCCAATATTTATGAGTGTGTGTGTGTGTGTGTGTGTGTGTGTTTCTATTAGGTGCGAATGGCCCTGAAGAAGGCTGAGAGGGAGCTGGAGTTGAGGAGCGGCTGGTCTCCTCCTGAAGCCCTGCAGAAGTGGCTGCAGCTCACACACGAGGTGGAGGTGCAGTACTACAACATTAAGAAACAGAATGCAGAAAGACAGCTCACAGTGGCTAAAGAAGGGGTAAGATACATGTCGCATATCCATATATTACAAGCTTTAACTGAATATTAAATTCAACAATAAATATTAAATATTGCTGTTAACTATGAAGTTGTGACCACCATAACAGGCAGAAAAGATCAAGAAGAAGAGAGGAACTATCTTTGGGACGTTCCACTTGGCCCACAGCCCTTCCCTGGACGATGTGGATCACAAAATCCTGTCAGCCAGGTGAGTCGCAATTTCGAGGAAGCTCTTGCTATTTTTGTATCCAGTGTACAAGGTGAAATAAACTTTCACCGACACTCTTTTTTGGGCTAGAACCTTTCAGTGAACAGTTTTTAAAAGAACCATTTTTTTATTTGGGGCCATTCACTCAGAATTTTTGGTGGTTTTTGAAGGGTGAGGCTCCCATTATATCTAAAGTCCTTTACGTCTATGGCTCGGCTCGCAATAAACGCTGTTAGAACTGAATGAAGTAAATAAACATTTCTCCGCCAGCTGTAAGGATGTGGCAAATCTGACAAAGTTGTTTAATAAAGGATGTTTTGATCTTGTGAAATACAAATCTTAAGTACGTTTTACTCTACCCATATATTATATTTGGGACCATATAAATACACTGCCCTGACGAAATCACTTTTTATTGTACCAGTGTTTTTTTTTTTATGAACCATTAAACTTAGCATATGATATGACAACCAACACTGAGCCAGCTGTTGTGCCATCAGCCCATTTTGTGACATGTTTTTCTCAGAATTAAATTCGTGAAAGTGGAGATAAGGCCTTGAAATATGATGTACTGCCCTAATAAAAGCGAAAAATTTACTGTATCACACTTTTGTTTAATTAACAAATTGGACGATGTATACATATTGCTCCATCAGCCCATTTCACCGTGCGGTTTGCATTAAGTTATGCTATTTTGGGGGCTCGTCCGGGATCCTTCCTCAGTTTTGGGGAAAGTCCCGGTGGTTAGCATAACTTACTGTTTTTCTCTGTGGACGTGTGTGGTGGAGTGAACCAAGTGACTATATTGTGAGTATTGCAGCATGGAATGGAAAAGATGTTCCGTGTGTGAAGAACTTTTTAATAATCTGAAGAACCTTTTTCCACTATAAAGACTTTTCCTCTTGGAAAGGTTCCATGGATATTTTAAGGTTCTTCATGAAACCACAAATGCTAATAATGAACCTTTTATTTTAAAGAGTTTATAGCAACCAAACGAAGCCTCACCTCGCTTTCTCTCTCACTTCTGCAGACAGGCTCTAGGAGAAGTGACCACTGCTCTGAGGGAAAAGCTCCATCGGTGGCAGCAAATTGAGATTCTAACTGGCTTTAACATTGTCAATAACCCTGGCATGTTATCTCTGGCCTCGGCCCTCAGCCTGGACCCTGCTTTCCTGGGTATCCGCCCTGCTACACCCCAAAACCTACTGCTATCCGATGACCTAGACGATATGGACGAGGACATACTTTCCCCAGGAACCTTGCAATGTGAGTTTATCATGCACACAAATCTGCTCATATTCATCTTTAAAGCTCCTCAGCCATCAATAACTGCTTAAAAATGATCTGGTCGGTACTTTTCTAACCCTAATACATGGCAATTAAGCTTTCCGTTGAGCTTTGCCTTTTTTTTGGTGTGATATGATTGACTAATGTCCGCAGATGCCGCCTGGCAGATGGATCGGCGAGTGAGCGACCTTTGGCCCGTGGCCGCTGAGAGCCAATCCCTGTGGAAACATTCTGGTTGGCAGCACCCCCTTTATTCTCTTAGCCAATGCTAACACAAAGCAAGCACTTTGCAAAATGTCCCTCCCATTGGCCACTTAAAACCTTCTAGATGAAAATTGTATATCCATCTCTTAAAAAAAACACCTTTAACCCTTTATTAGGCTTTTAAAGTGCAGATGTGGGATCAGTGCTGCTGTTTACATTCAACTCTGTGTGGATAAACACCAGGGGTCGGTCGCACCAGCTGGACGCACACCCGGTCGTAAGACTAAGCTTAACATAAAATGCGTTTTAAGTCCGGCGTAGAATTAATACCCGTTGTACCATCTGGGCGTAGCGCACGTCTGAGACTAAATCTTACGCCTAGTCAAAGGTAGGTGTGAAGCGAGAAGACTTGACTTGTTTCCATGATGAAAATAAAGACAAATAAAAAACGGCGTCGTGTTTTCTGCTAAGTTTGAAAGCGTTATTAAAATGTAACTTGCTCTATAAATTTGTGTAGGTTACTTTGTACACTGTGTAAACAGGTCTAGCCTATAACTTGCTCCATAAATTTGTACTTCGTGTAAACAGCTGTTGCCTTTTGCCACATAAAAATCTTTTTTTTTTTTTTTGCTGCTGAATTGTTTTGCTTGCATACCAAAATATGCATATACTTACTGAATTGCTCAATAATTTTTCTTGTTTTACAATCTGAGTAATTAAATTTTTTTCAGCCCAACAGTAATTTTTCATCTATTCGTCTGCTCGTTGGAGCCAATAAATTCACATTTGTAACCATAGTGAACGTGTCTCAACTAACAGTGCGATAGAACAAATCAGCGTGTACGCGCTTCGTCTACGCTAAGCGTAGCTGCACCTAGTCGTAGTTTTCGATGGTGCAACAGGTGGAAATATTCATCAGAAAGTTGGACGTAACTAAGTCCGACGTAGAGCTTACACCCGATTTTTTTTCAGAGCAGGTGAAATCTTGGTCCAGGCTTGGTCTACTATGACCATTATTCTACTGTTGTAGACGTTATTATGAATTAGAAGCCACTGATTCCATGTTTGCACTAATTTGCACTAAACTTAACATGTCAAAATATCAAGTTTTAAGGTGGGGTCACATTTACTGTTGTTTGGCGAATTTTCAAGGGCAAAATCCTTTCATTACAAACACGAATCCATGTGATCAGAAATTTTGTGTGCAAAAGATTTCCTCTAGAATTCTCCATGCTGACTACCAGAAAGCTGCTTGTTTTGAAAGTGACCTCTGTGTGAGCTGTGCTTCATGCATCTCTACACTATTACCTATTATATTAATAGATCTTTTTGCCCGTGAAATTACGCCGAAATGTGACCACACAATATATTGAAAATAATGCCTCAAAGCAATGCTCTATAGCTAGTGCAGAAGCTAGCTCAAAGCTTTCTTTTATGGGCTTTTCACATATATGTGGGCTTTTCACTGTTAACCTTGGGTTATTTTTAACATTTGTTATGTGATGCTGAGTATCAAGTTTAGTAATTCCAGTCCCTCCAGAAAAACGCGATTATGCGATCGCTTGATTTCATGCATAATCAGCCAAAGTCCGCGTATTTATGCGGGGGTCGCTGTTTTTCAAATATGCCGCACTTTCGCCGCATAAATTGCCGATTTCAGCAAGAAAATATGCGGGGCTAGCATGATTTCATAATCCCTGTATTTTCGTTGCAAAAAAGTCTCATATATTTTAGCAGAAAGTTGAAAAATGTTGCGTTTACTTCACACAAGTAAAGCGCCATTATTTTCCCCCTATTGCCATGGGAACCTCATGAAGTGACGTAATGATGAACGTCATCTGTAAACCCCGCGGTGAAACCATGATGAAGCACGCAAATCATTCTCATTTACCAACAAAAATAAGCTCAAAAGACCACGCGAAGCAGTTTCCCGCTCTTTTACATGATAGTGGGGGCAAATTATTTTGCACTCCGTGCAACTGCGTGTCGGACCACAGACGCAAGTCGACGCTGGAAAACCACTTTTCAAGTATATTAGTAGTGTGTAAAATAATTTACGTTGCAGTAAGAGATGGAAGCACTTCATTTAACAGAAGATGTGTGTTTTGTACAGCTACCTCTGTTAAACAGGAAGCACACATTTTATTTTTTTATATTTTATTTATTCATTTTTACAGAAGTTGAATATTCCTTTTGTAAAGCGACAGAACTTATTTGACTCAATGTTTTGTCATTTTGAGCCATGTGTTGATGAAGGTCTGAAATAAAACAGAATGAGAACTTCAATATCCTGTGATTTAGTAAGCCTGCCTCTTTACATGAAGGCAGTATCTAGAGAGAACAGGGTGTTGGGGGGGGAATCACCTTTTTTTCCTCTTTTGCATCAAAAACCGCAGTTTTTGCAAGTTCCCACAATTTCGTCGCATAAAATTGCAAAAATATCCCGCATATTCCATCGCATTTTTTAAGAAAACGTGCCGCATAATCAAGGATTTTTGCCCGCAACAATCACAAAAAAATCCCGCGCTTTTCTGGAGGGACTGAATTCACAATATCTGTCTTTAACGCAGCAGCTTGGTGTTAGCATTGTATATGCTAACGTGGGGTTAAAAACACTAAGGCTAAAAGTGACCTTAAAGGATTAGTTCACTTTAAAATGAAAATTACCCCGAGCTTTATTCACCCTCAAGCCATCCTAGGTGTATATTAGATTAGATTCAACTTTATTGTCACTGCACATGTAAGGTACAAGGCAACGAAATGCAGTTAGCATCTAACCGGAAGTGCAATAGGCAGTAAGTGCAGAATATACAAAATCTACAATATGTACAATACAGATAAGTGTTATATGACTTTCTTATTTCTCTTGTTGTTTTTTACGTTAATGACGGATGTATGCACTAATCATTTTTTTTAGCTTATATATTAGAGGGAATTGTATGTTTGATTGCAAGTTCTTTGTTTTTAGTTTGTAGTGTTTCTGTCTATCTATCTATCCTTAGGATGGCTTGAGGGTGAGTAAAGCTTGGGCTAATTTTCATTCTAAAATGAACTAATGCTTTAATCAAAAGAAATGAAATTAACTTAATACAAAGAAAGATGTTAACCCAGTGTTAAGCCCAGGGTGTAAAGCCTATATTAAAACTTATTACAGGGCTCTTTTCGAAAATTTTGATTGGACTATGGCAGCATCCTGCGCGTAAACATTTTGTAAATTGTCTGTTAAACTGTATTGGCTGTTGTCGCAAGCAGACAATGGGTCTCATTCACTAATCTTGAGTGCATGCAGATTTGTGCATGACATCTGCATAAAAGCATTTTTATAAGCAAATCATGATTGTTTAAAATAATATGCCTTATAGACCTTATGTAGCCCCGCCCCTTTTCAGCGCTGCACTCATTATGTTTTCTGTCTTCCGCTTTGTATTTCCACAGCATGAAGGTCAGATCCTACGAGTTTATGAATGAACCGCTCATTTCTCAGTCTTCCCGGTCGTGTGCTTCAAACATTGCAAAGCTCATGATAACTTACCTTAACTGTAAAATAAGTAAATCCACTTCACCATCTAGTTACTCTTCAACAGCGATGCCATAGAAATATACAGAGCTACCACAAAAACCGAAGTTCAAACTCAAAATTCCAAAGAAGTTTGCATCTGCATGCTTGTTTCTCTGGCGCATAAGGTCTATAAATGTCAAGATTTAGAATACTCTAAATTAATTAACATTACAACGAGGTTAAGAACAAATTCATGCCTTCATACTTGTTGTGAATTAGGCATACATTTTTTTGTTTGGATATAAATACGAATAATCCGCTCAATTATTACTGAATGACACCCGGTGTCCTTCTTGCTGTGCTAATTTCAGCCTTTCACATCACTCCATGGTCTTCTGAAAAAAATGATTTGACTCCAAACAATATTCCAATGTCCATTTATTCCTTAAGTAGCCATGTAATAAGTTGGAAAATGTCATTGTCTGTCTTAAACATTTCCATTATTCATACAACCAGCCTAGAGCTTCACCACGGCTGTTTTTTTGTTTTTTTTTGCGTAGGCTGTAAACCAAATATCTGTACGGTTTTTGTGGACACTGCAGTCTTGCAATGCTTTCACTTTTGTGTTCACTTCCTGTGCCACGTCATCAGCTGTTTCCTTCCCAGCTCAGTTGTCCTTCATTAACCACAGTTAATGTGCTTTTATCATCATTATGCACGCTCCTTCCAGCTGTAAACTTCAAAATGTGTTTGTCATGTGTCTGTATTGTGGTCGACCTTTTGCAACAAAGACAGGTGTGATCCTAACATGTATTTTCTCACTTTTCCCTTCATCAACGTCATAGCAGAATAACTCCTATATCATTTAGCACTAGCTTAGTGTTCCACATGTAATCCTCTAGGCCCTGTTTAAACCTGGTGTTAAGATGCTTTCTGGTCGATCGGATCACAAGTGGACAATGCTACAGGTGTAAATGGGCTCTAAAATGCTTTGAGCTTGTCCACTTTCGACCACTTTCAGAGGTAGTCTAAAACGCATTCGACCAAATAGTCTTCATAGTGTAGACGCTTGTGATCGAAGACTGCCTACTCTCCGCCTACTGACTTAAAGGGGTTGCAGTTAACGCAGTGAACCCAATGCAGAGGTTTACGTCTGAACGCCAATTCATTATTGGCCGACATTGTTCAAGTGAGCAAGACGATATATGCATGTGATGCTGACCCAGAAGCCGGCCAATACAGAGTTAAAGTTGATGCAGTTGAAATCGAACGTAAACACGGAAGCTCAGCACGGCATTCACTGCCTAGACAGGGAAGAGAAAAATTGTTGAATAAATTCATCATTGTCACTATTTTAATAATGTCTTTACTACTTTTCTAGACCTTGAATGTGGTAATTTCGTTGCGTTCTATGGGAGATGAAAAAAAAAACCCTTGGATTTCATCAAAAATATCTTAATTTGTGTTCAAAAATGAACAAATATCTTGAGGGTTTGGAACGACATGAGGGTGAGAAGTTTCATTTTTGAATTAACTAAGATGCGTAAATATTACGGGAAGCGCGTTAGCCAGACGGGATTTAAACTTTGTCGGCTTAAGACCCAAGTTTTGTTTGAAGATGAAAAATGTACCAAGCACAATGTTCTCTCACCATTGCTTGATTTCTAACATGCATTCGGCATGGTCTATCAGAGCAGAAACGAAAACTCCTGTATGCTCCATTTGCTATTCCGTGATCCCCGGTCGTGTTCATATGTAAATTGCTTATTTTGTCCTTTAGATCGAAAGATCTGGAAAAAAAAAAAACATACATTTACCCACACATAAACCCTCCCCTCAAAGAAACCAGGAGCAGAAACGAAAGCTAATGCCCTCGTTTAAATCCCATTTGGCTCGAGCGCTTCCCATAATTTTACACATTAGGTCTCTAGAGTAGGCGGTCTTTGGTGGCTGTTCAAACACATTCGACCACATGGGTGTTTCCACTACGAAGGCAATCCGGTCAGATTCGTTGTCAACTACCTCTGGAAAAGGTCAAAAGTGCACATGCTCAAAACGTTTACACCTGTTTTTAGCATCGTCCACTTGTGATCCAATCGACCAAAATGCATCTTAAAAGTGGTTGAAAGCCAATTTAGCGACATTAGCGATTTTTTTCAAAAGCCTAGCGACAAAACTTACAAGTTCTTGGACAAACCTTATCTAAATTCGTGTCACTGACTGACCTATATTTATTTAAATCAGTGAAATCGCCATTATAATGTTATCTAGTGACACTTAGCGATCAGATTTAGCTTCTTTCTATTGAAAGCAGTTGGCAACACTGGTTGAAAGTGGACAGAAGAGATGGATTAAAACACCAGGTGTAAACGGGGCTGCGTTCCACTCCAAAAATTTTATGACCTTCACTCACTAACTTCCATCCGTCTCATGGACTTTAATGTTATATACCATTTTACATCAGTCTTAATTCTCAAAATAATTAATGTCATACACTTCAGGTTAGCATGATCTGCCTTGATGTCACAGTCAAGTTGAATTGTGGACATCAGAGAAGACTCGCTCTCTCGGTCAAAATCAAGGGGACGAGGGTCTGTGTGTATCACGAAGTGGAACACACTTAAAAATGGTGGCAGGGATTGCCCCGAGGGGAAGTGCTTAGGGAAGTTTGTGAGTGCGTCTAAAAGTGGAGTGGAACGCAGTTGTGGTATAAACAGGACCCTAGTTAAGTCATGACTTTTGGAATGCATTTTCCGCTCCATCTCAAGTGAGAATACTGTTACAGCAGCTGTTTTTGAGCAATATTCATTTATAGCACACCTCTAAGCTAAGCTTTTAAAAACTCGATGTGTACAGTCTCTTGGCTCACGGTGCCCCAGACACCAATTCGGGTTAGGGTTATCTCAATAAGATTTAATTGTTTGATTATCTCTCCATAGAGTATCTCACAGAGACTGGATGATTTGAATAACAAACATCTGTGTGTGTGCCTCTCCTCAGCTCCCAGCCTGATGTCCCTGCGGCCGCGTCACGGAGACCCCACGCTGAACCTCAGCTCGCAGAGGTTGGTAGAGGGCGGTGAGAGTGAAGCTGGGCCCCTGCGGCCCCCCGGCCGCCCTTATGTGCGGCAGACTCGCAGCCACTCCATCGGTCACGTGGAGTTTCTCCCTGTGCCTTCGCTCTATTCTTCTCTGTCTCATCCCTCCGTCGTCTCTTCCTCACGTTTTGCTACGCTTCAGTACCGTTCCTCGTACTTCACATCAGTGGAGGCGGTCTCGGGTCTGCTGCCAACAGGGTTCACAGGTTCAAGAACTGAAAGCACCGGGTACCGCAAACACACTGCTGTGCACACACACACGGCATGTGTGTGCGTCTTACACAAACTCCCCGTTATGAATTGATACTTAACCAATTAAGAACTGAAATATTCCCTATTCCAAAAACAGTTGCTAACATTATACATTAGTTTTCATTATTTAATTATAATTTATTGAATGATATAATTCCACTTACCTTGAATCATAACTTTTTAATTTAGTTTGTTTGTTTTAATTATTTAAATGCCCCTCATCTTCTCAGTCAAAAGTTCTACAGGTGCTTAAAGCATCATTTCACGAGGGAAGCAGTGTTGGGGATACTATATTACAAGTAACTTGAGTTATGTAATTAGATTACTTTTTCAAGTACCGTATTTTCCGGACTATAAGCCGCAACTTTTTTCCCAAGCTTTGAACCTTGCGGCTTATACAAAGACGCGGCTAATATATGGATTTTTCCCGCTCATGACAAAGACACGGAGAAATGCATATGATGCATATCGCGTCTTTTGCGCGCGCATATTCATTATTTCCTATGTAGGCGCGCGGCAAGCGTTGTCTTTTTGCGCCGAGTCAATTCCTCACGCTGCTGTTTCCAGCGTCTTCTCATCGACTCATGAAGACCAAGCTCCCGTGCAGCAGCTCTATTTCCTTTTCCAACTGCCAGATCAATCGCCTTCAACTCGAGAGCAGCATCATATGCATTTCTCCGTGTCTTTGTCATGATGAGGGTGACAAAATGACTACCGTAATCAGAATGACGGGAAGTTTGAGCGCGCTCGATTCAATCTAAACCTTAAACATGCCGCCAAATACTGAGCACGTGACAGAATGTGAACGAACATTCGCGGCAGATCCGACTGAAAGCCCAAACAACCGCCACTGCGATGAAGTTTGAGGATTTTAGAGTTTAATTAAAGCTTGTGTAAAGTTCTTTTGTTTCAATGTACCTGTAGACACCTGCGGTTTATAGACATGTGCGGCTTATTTATGTGCAAAATAATATTTTTTTTTTAATTCAGTGGGTGCGGCTTATATTCAGGTGCGCTCAATAGTCCGGAAATTACGGTAACTTGTAAATTAATACATTATTTTTTCAAGTTACTTTTCACATTTATAGACTGACAGCTCTCTTGTCCCCATGAGAGATAAAGTGCAGAGGTGTGGTGTGCGCTGTGTGAACATGATGGTTCTTGTAGTTCTAGAGTAAATGTGAACATGCATTTACTCATCGCACTTGCACAAAAACATTCAGTATTCCTCAAAATGAATAAAAACAGAGAAATGCAGTCTCAGAATTTTACACAAACCTGTAATAATTAACTTTATCTAACTTTATTAACTAACTCTTTGCTGCTGACCTACGATGATGTAATTCAACCATACTAATAAGCAAAAATGACTTCGATTCAGAAATAAGAGTTGAACTTTCTTCTCCTGTATCCAATTCTTCTTTAATCCAGAATGGCAGCACAGCTGAAAGGTTTGTTTGAGCTGCGCAATCTACTGTACAGGTGTAAATATGCATTTCATTCAGCCTGAGGCTTATTCGTTTCACTTTTGGTGTGACAGGGCCTTAACATTTGCCAAAAAATAGAATATGTTTGTTGTTATTAAACAAGCCCAGGTGAGAAAAAGTTAGGCAAAAGTAACCCGTTTTCATAAAAAGTAATTAGTTACTTTTATTAGAGAGTAACGCAATATTGTAATGTGTTACTTTTAAAAGTAACTTTCCCCAACACTGGAGGGAAGTAGTCTCCCACAATCAACTAAAAACTGAATTCAGGTTTTCATGTTGATAAAGTTACATTTTGAACTTGATGCGTAGATTCTGAAAACCTCTTCTCTCATTGTACCATCATCTAGGGATATGAACCGGTCGGAATCGGATTCCTCCCTCTCCATGTCTCATTCTGGAGACGTTCAGCACTGCTCCTCAACTCCACTCTACAGTACGCGGTCCAAAACCAACGGTGCTTCCTCCACCGACAGCCTTCTGCTGCAGAAAAAGACCTTTGGCATGGAGAAATGCGCCAGTCTTGGAGAGATCCACTCTCAGCCGTCTAGCCTCACCTCAGCCGACTCGATGCGCTCTCTCAACTACACCTTCGAGCAGGACGGCCCGTCACCATCCGGAAAGGGAACCGGTCGAATCTCTCACATAACAGGCAAGAAGAACCTGGTGGACGAGGACAGTGGCTCCACCGGAGAAGACAACGAAGGTTCCAGCACAGGCCGTAAGAAACACACCTTCACCAAAATCTTCAGAAGGCCAAAGAAATAACAAAAGTACTGGGAAATTGTCTAATATGAAAGGACTAGGACAGCACAATGGTACGTTTTAACCTAGCAGAGTTTGACTAAGAACATGTAATTTATAAGGATTTTTTGATTTGTATAACAAATTTTGTTGACCAACGGGAACAGAAACAGTTATTTGTTGGGAACAGGTATGATATCACTGTACATTTATTTATTTACTTCAACAAATAAGGGCACGTAACGTCCATTTTTGGTGTGAAAGTTTCTCCTGTTTGTAGTTAGCGTGAGCTTTCACTCAAAACACACACCAAAAGCGCATGCAAAGGCTGTTGTTTTACATAGGATTTGCTTGGACAGACTTCTTCCCTTTTTACATGTGTTGCCCGAGGAAACATTTGGCCATAAATATTACTGTCCAAATCCCCTTGCTGAAAAAAAACAGCATTTGTGTATGTGTACTGACCGACAGATGTGGGGCTGTCGTTACTTGCTTTTGATATCTCGTGGTTACCACAATTTGTTTTCAAAGGTTTTAAACTTGTTACGCCCTCATAGGAGTAGATCGGTGCCTTTCATTTTAAGCTTTGCCAAATGTTATTGCAGTGAACCGCCTGTGTGTGAGTCACAGGATATGTACTGTAGTTGTCGTCTGTATCTCATGTTCAGCGTGTAACTGCACGCCTTTAACTTCATTCATCCTACAGGTCTCTGAAGTACTTTCATACTGGAGAAGTGATTCAAAAAATAAAAAATACAAAAAGGCGAATGTTTTGCGGCGAATAAAAAAAGTTGAGTGCTAACGTCATGCACTGGGAGTTTCTTTTCTTAACACTAGAACGCAAAACTTTTAGCCATTTCTTTTTCTCATTTGACTTAAATGATTTCATTTCATTTAAGGAAAGTTAAAGGTCAAATGAATAATTACACTATTTTTCAGTTCGAAATCTTTCTGAAAATTGTGAAAAATTATGAAATAGTTCATCAGGTTTTCAATTTTCAGGGGTTTTTTTTTCTTCTTAAATTAGCATAAAATACCAATAGACCACAACATAAGTTAAACTGGGATTTTCTTGACCAAGAAAAAGAGAAGAGCTAAATAGATTTCTAGGGTAACCTCAGCATTTTTTTGCATTGTTTCCTTGCGTCATGGAGCTGGTGATAAATCTGTAAATGTCTTTTTGAAACCGTCGCAGGAAGTAGCAATGTTATAATTGTTCCACTGTGAAATTTACACCAACGCATTATGCAGACCCAACACTGCACTACACATTTGGTGTATATAACCCCCTAATTCCAGGGTAAGTTGAACACTATGAATACCAGAGGGTGTTTGTTTTTTTTTTGTTTTTTTTTTACCGGTGCAGTCTGTACACATTTATTCTGTGTATTTAATATATCCTGAAGGTTTGTTTGCACCTACTGCAGTGGAGCAGAACATTAAATGGCAAGGCTTCACGTACTCTCAGACAAACCATCTAAATCCAGATAGCTCAGTGAGTTAGTGTTCACAACAAAGCCCCAACAAGGGCAGGTTTACCATTGTTACCATGGTGCTCTGAATAAACAAACCTGTTTTAGAGCCTCCTCCATCATAAGGAAGTATGCTTGTTGAAATAAGCTGAATCTGCCCTTAGTCAACAGATCATCTTTCGCTGAGAACAAATTATGAAAACATTTTGTTTTTATTTGCTGGATGTGTGGCATTTCAAAACATTTTTTATACATTTAAACATTCTAACGATGCTTTATGTTGCCTCTTGTACTACATTTTATTTTCATGTGTAGTTTTGCTACACATTTCTCTTAAAGGAAATTGTCCTGATTTGATTTGACCTGGCTTTTGTACATTATGTACATTGAACCGTAAAGGAAAAACAGATCCTGTTACCTTATAAAATAAGTCTTTACACTCTTTGATGAAAAGACAAGGTGAATGGCATGAAACGGAATCCTTAGGACATCAAGTATTCAATCAAAGAAACCAAATGTCTTTCGTGTTTCTCAGTCTCTGGCTTTGGCCTTAAGCCCAGTACTACTTCAAATGAGCAACATCATGAATTTAAAATCTGCCCTACAAGTCAGTAACATCATTTCAGAACTGCTGGACTGGCGAGGAAGAGTGTACAGAAGTCCTCACCAGTACCGGTCCTTTTGAGAGGGTGCAGTTCACATCTTCCAACACTTGAGGCAGTGTTAAGCCTCGCTTATGGCCTCCCAGTTCATGGCAGTGAAGTCCGCCTCAGTCAGGTTAACGGTGAAGGGTCCCTCTACTGTCTGGGGCTCCACGTGCTGCTCCTGAGAGGTCGTGTCTATGTTGGTAACACGCCAGGAGTTCAGGGGACGGATGGACTTCTTAAAGCGCTGTAAGAAACGTAGGTCAAAATAAACGTCGCACATGCTATACGTTCGTTAAAAAATTAAAGTGCCCTTATTATGCTATTTTAAAGGCTCCTATTTTTGTTTTGGAGGTCTCATACAGTAAGATTACATGCATTCAAGGTCAAAATTTACACTGCAGGATCACCTCATTTCTCACACTCTCTAAACTCCTCCTTTCCAAGAGCTACTCTGCTCTGATTGGTCAGAAGGCCCAGTCTGTTGTGATTGGTCTACCACTTATAGCGCGTGTTGGAAATGAAACGCACATTATCATATCTGAATTTCAGCTCCGGAGGCTTCCTTAGCGCTTGTATAGACAGCGATAGGAACAGTAACAATTCAAGCTTGAGTCCTCATCCTTTGAAAGTGCATGAAGGGTGAATTTGCTTTCACTGAGCAGAAAACAGCATCTTCTTGACATGTCGACAAACACAAATCAAACTCTTCTAGGCCTCAGCAACAACTATTTGTTTGCAGCAGCCAATGAAATGATTTTTTTTTTTTTTTTTTTTTTTAAACCTACGTAGGTTTGTGCAGGAAGTGGAAATAAGAGTTACTAATCAGGCGATTCTCGACAGTAACTCCATTTATCGTGCACTCTGATCCTTGAAACTTTGCATTTTACAAACAACATAAAAGGTATATCTAAAAAAGCATAATAGGGGGACTTTATTTATTTGTTTACTTTCATATATTTAAATGTATTAATTATTTCATTGAAATAATTATTATTTTTAACATTTTATATTTACATGATAATTACAGTTAGTATGTAGAGTAGTGTTTTTTTATGTTTTTGAAGTTCTCCCATGCTCACCTAAGCATTTATTTAATCAAAAATATAAAAAAAAAATATTTGAATACATTTTAAAATGCAATTTATTCCTGTGATTGCAAAGTCTTCAGTGTCACATGATCCTTCAGAATTCATTCTAATATGCTGATTTGCTGCTCAAGAAACATTTCTTATTATCATTGTCAAAAACATTATATATATATATGTATATATGTGGTGGTTTGGAGGAACTTACATCTTTAAGAGTGCCAGACTCTTTACTGACAGCCACAATTGCCCAGATAAGAATCTGCAGACAGCAGAAAGCACCCATACACACGCCAAGCGCTTTGCCCCAGGTCGGAAACACGTATGAGCCGTAGGTCAAAGACGTACGGTACATCTCGATGAAGATGTAGGTCAGGATGAACTGTACAGAGAAAACAATCTCTTAGCATTCTGAATATAAAGACCGAGGCCTCTGTGAATGGGACCATCACTCTCAGTCAGATACAGTGTCCCAGAAACTCTGAATTATTCATTACACTGACACGCGACAGACATGGTGTTTGATTCCACTTTGCAGCCGAAGCAAGTTTCTGACCGTTGTACAATTCTATACTGATCCTTAAAGTTCTGATAAATTAATATTTCCATATTACATTTACAATTTTATAACCGTTCGTCATAAACCGAAACCTCACAAAACAACCCGACAAAAAACAGGACACTCACCGTTAGCAGGAAGGGGGTGAAAACCACCCAGCAGGCTTTAAAGTACCACAGCAGTTTTGTGCACCAGGGCGGACAGCGGCAGATCATGTCCACAATGTCCTGACAGAACTGGTTCACTCCTGCAATTACATCAGCATATGCAAATAAATACTAAAGATTACAAAATGCGCCCACATGACGTAAATGTGACGGAGGTTAATTATTATTTAGCATACACTTAACCAAACCAATGAATGTAACATTCGGCCATTTTCTGTAAAGTTGAACTGAAACCATGTGACTGACATGTAAAGCACACTAGTTTGTTTTTATGCGCCATTCGAGGCAAGTTTATCTGAAAAAGATGATATGGTACCACAACAAAGGCACAAATGAAAGAATTTACGAAAATTTCAAGTAATTTAGAAAAAGTGCCTCCGATAAAACTGAGTATGCGTGCCGTTTTCTTCATCAAAAGCACCAACAATATCAACCTGCTAACATTAAACTATGATTTTGCTTCCTGTGGAATGATAAAATACAAGTAGCTTTGGTCTAGTCTAAGGCAATCTGACTGCAGCTTGGGATTTTAACAGCTGCTTTTCAATTTTATGTGCCATATGAATCTTAGGGTGTGTTCACACTTGTAGTTTGTTCTCTTGGTCCTTAGCAAGAAGAAAACTGTACATTTAGTCCTGTCATTTTTAAAACGGAACTTACAGATACGATGCAAAAAAAAAAAAACTGCTTATGATGGAATGAAATGAAAGCCGAGAACTGTTAAAGAGCTTATAAAATGTGTAATGGGAGTCAAAATTGCACCAGGAATTCCTCCATTGCTCACAAACAAATCCCCTGTAGTCGATTTTATCCCTTAAAACTCATCTTTGACCACCAAAATGGCGTAATTTAAACGTTTTTTCCTTTGAAAAAAAAGAATACACCCTTTCTTCATTTAGTATACACGGACATATGAATATGCTAATTAGCCCCGCCTCCACTCACTCGAGCGAGCTCAGAGATCCACTCTTGAACTTACTGAAGTAAACGCAGCACAATAAAAGCCCGCCTGCACGTTGACGTGATTGGTTACGAGTTAGTTTGTGACGTAAGAAACACCTCGTTTTCGAAACTCTCGTTTTAAAGAGATAGCAATGGTGTTGATTTATGAGTTTGCACATGGTTTGTCTTATTAAAAACACCACATAGACATATAAACAACATTACAAACTTGATTTTCACCACAGGGGGTCTTTAACACCTGTCCCTGACTCTAATGGGCAATGTGGAAAAAAAAAAAAAAACAGGTATGCTTGAGTATTCTGTCCTTTTTAGGGTTTCATCTTGTGACACTGCGTCCTGTTTGTGGTACGTTTAGATGTTTGTATTCCGTTTTGCAATCATATTTCAGCCAAATTGCACCAGAGTTCATTTGGAAGCGGACCCACCTTTCCGGGGGTCTCGTTCCAGTTGTTTGGTGCGCACCTGGATTCGGATGGCAGATTCACTTATTCAAATGAACCGCACTAACAGAGCAATTGCACCAGGGTTTGTTTTAATCAACCCAAACCTTCCAAGTGAGAACACACCCTTAAACTATTAA
Organism: Opsariichthys bidens; assembly: GCA_037194245.1. Taxonomy (NCBI): domain Eukaryota; kingdom Metazoa; phylum Chordata; class Actinopteri; order Cypriniformes; family Xenocyprididae; genus Opsariichthys; species Opsariichthys bidens. The sequence continues at coordinate 3,699,064 of CM074294.1, forward strand.
AGTGCCATCATCCATAAGAATATCAAAGAGAGTGTACCATAGAAGAATGAGATGCCAATGCACATGAAGAGAGTAATGATGATGAGACCAAAGCTAGTGCTGAAGGAATCTATAAGCGTGAACCAGTATATCCCACCCTGTGATGGAAAAACACAAGACAAAATGAAAGTATATGACAACAAAAACAGTAATAGCATGAAGAGAACAATATGAAGATGGACAAGATGATGAATTTTGATATTAAACATGTCAGAGGCATGAATAAATGTTGGACTTTATATAAATGGCAAAAGCAGAACACCGATATATTACATCAGTGATAAGCAGCAGGCCCATCAGGTAGAAGGAGAAACAGAGCAGCGCCAGGAACAGCGTCTTGTGCTTCATATTGGATCTGAGCTGAGGAAACTCATCCAGTACTGCTGTACAGATGCCCTCCATGTTCCCAAACTACAGGACGGAGAGAGAACTTCATAATAGCAAGAATTAAACAAAGGACTGTCCTCTCTTAACCTGTCAGGAGTATACAAACATGTCATAAGTTTCCCTGACATCTACATCAACAAAATGAAACAGATCCTCGGTTTGCTGTTAGGGCAATACAAGGACTGCTGTGTGCCATCATCTAGCATCATCTCTGTTTGTGCTTATGTTTACATTTATGCATTTGGCAGACACTTTATATCAATCAATCATATTTTATATAAATATATGTGTGTATCTGTGTGTGTGTGTGTGTGTGTATATATACACACAAAATAAATATTCCTGTTAATTCATTGTCTTTTTTGTGAGGTCAATTTGATTTCACATTGTCTTTAAGGCAATTAATGTTTCGTCAATACACATGTAGCAATAAAATACTCAGAGGAAGGAAAACCACTGTGTGTTACTGCATATCCCATCGCTGAGCTACAGCACTCATTTCAGTCAATATGCATGAAGACAGGATGTATTGTACAGTGTTATTTCACACATCTCTTGACAAATCTGCTTCCTGAATATTGATGTTTCATACAATAACATTTCTAATGCAGAAACACTGAAACCTGATTACTTGGAACCATAACAAATAGAGTTCTCACACTTTTGACCCATCAGGTTCCCATGGCCTTTCCAGTCATTTAATATGGATTTTGCTTTCATTTTGATAGGAATAAATGGGTAGATCTATATGTTAGATGCCAGTCTTTTGAATTCAACTGAAATACTGTAGATTTAACTGATTATTCTTATGTATACACTAGCATTCAAAAGTTTGGGGACAGATCTTTTAAACAAATTAACACTATTATTTAAGAAATTATGCAGTATATTAATCAAAAGTGACAATGTTACAAAAGATTTCTGTTTTCTGGAGTAATGACTGCTGCCATTACAGAAATCAATTACATTATAAATTGTAATAATATAATATGATATTACTATTTTACTGTATTTGAGGGCAGTCATGGCCTAATGGTTAGAGAGTCAGACTGGTAACCCGAAGGTTGGGTGCTTGATTCTCAGTATCGGCAGGCGGCAGGAAATGACCGAGGTGCTCTTGAGCAAGGCACCTTACCCTTGAAGGAATAGTTTACCCAAAAATTATTCCATAATTTACTCACCCTCAAGCCATCATAGGTTACTATATTATTTCAGTCAAACACAATCAGAGTTATATTTTGGCTCTTCCAAGCATTATAATGGGAGTGAATAATAACTGATATTTTGAAGCCTAAAAAGCACATCCATCCATCATAAAAGAAATCCATATGGCTCCAGGGGGTTAATAGAGGCCTTCTGAAGCATGCATTTTTTAAGAAAAATAATCATATTTATGGAATATTATCTCTAGTTTCCAGTCCATCAAGTTAAAGTCCATCTGCTTGATAGAATCGAGTTCCACAATATGATGTAGGATGTAGGAGTAGCGTAAGCTTAGGTGAGAGTAGACGCCTCTCGCAGTTCACACAGATACGGCTGGGCAACAAACTCAAGCTCCTCTGACATTTCTCTTTATTCTCATTTTAGACTTCTAACTCCTGACCAATGTTTTGCTTTGCTCTTCCGCCAGTATATCAAGCATCAGGTCAAAGTTCACTCTTCTGCAGGAATCAACTCGAGTACAGAAGCCAGAGGTTCTAGTTTATGAAGTTATAAATACTGATATTTTTCTAAATATCACATCGCTTCACTTCAGAAGGCCTTCATTGGATGTGCTTTTTTGGGCAAAATATCCATTACTCCCATTATAAAGCTTGGAAGTGTGTGCTTGTGTAAAAGACGAAAGTCATTTACACCTAGGATGACTTGAGGGTGAGTAAATTATGGGATCATGTTCATTTAACTAACACTTTAATCACTCCCCAAAAATGGTTGCCCACTGCTCAAGGTATGTGCGTTCACTACTCTCTGCTCCAAATGTTTGTACGCCAACTATGGGTTAAATGCAGAGGACAAAATTCTGAGTATGGGTTACCATACTTGGCCTTCACATGTCACTTCCACTCATTTTTTGATAAAGAAAAAGCAGCCTTCGAGAAGATAAAAGACTTTGTTCAAAAACATAAAAAATTCTTACCAACCCCAAACCTTTGAATAGTAGCGTGTACATGTGTGGTGTAACACTAGAAACGAGATCAAAAATGGTCTGCAACATGAATAACTGTGAAACATAAAATCCTGCAAGTACTTCAGGGTCTTACCAGTGTGTCCACTCCCAGCATAAAGAGCATGAGAAAAAACAGAATGGACCAAAACACTGATCCAGGGAGAAGAGCCAGGGCTTCTGGGTAAGCAACAAACGCCAGACCAGGACCTAAAAGTTTAAATATGACATACTTTCTTGAAATTATGCATTGGCTTTGAAACTGCAAAGTGACTGTAAATCAAGGCTGGTGTGTGCCGACTTATTCGGTACAACCCGAAGAGGGAGAAATAACATGGCTAGACAAGCTAAACAGGATGTACCAGTGTCTGCCACCTGACCCACAGGCACTTTCTTCTTCCAAGCCATATGACCCAGGATAGAGAAAATGGCAAAGCCTGCAAAAAAGCTGGTAGCGCAGTTCCCTATGGTGATGATCAGAGTATCCCTGCAGGAAAGAAATCATTTTGAGACCTTTAAGTAATGTTTCATAAGACTAAAAGCAAATATAAAGCGTTTTCCCCACAGTAAAAAGCCTCACCTGATGACATTATTGTCAAATTTATTGTAAGATGCCATTGACAGGAGGCCACCAACGCCAATACCCAAAGAATAAAAAATCTGTGACGCAGCATCATTCCACACCTACAATGACAGGAAGTTACAAAGTGTGTACAAACCCAAGGTAAGTGGAAAACTGTAGCATTGATTATTTTATTTTTTTACTATTTAGTAAACGGTACCTGTGCATTGGCCAAATGGTCCCAGTTTGGAGTGAGGTAAAAGGCGACACCATTTAAGGAGCCCTCGAGGGTGGCCCCTCTGATGATGAGGACCAGCAGCACAAAATAGGGGAAGGTGGCAGTCACATACACCACCTCACATCAGAGGAAAGAAGGGAAATCAACTTCTATCATCTGGAACATATTCTCTTCTGCTCTGAAACAGCCTCGTATGAAATCGGCACCACGGTAATTAGTTAACCAAAACTAAAACCATCAAAAAAAAAAAAACTTCAGTGTATTTTATTTTAGCTAGTTGCCAACATTTATAATCATAAGCTTACAATTCGATACTGATTTTGATTCAATATCTATTCATTTGGCTAAATATCAGGTACAGTAGAGCCTACAAGGAAACAAATCTCTCTCAACTAATGCAGGGAAACCTATCAGCTGCTATTTTTATTAAAGGTCAAAATTAACAACTCATTCTTGTAAAAAATAATATAATGCAATTTTAATTATAAACAAGTATAAATATAATAAATATGTAATATAGTGTACATATTTAGGAAAATGCTCCTCTCTAGAGTTCATTTTTCTACCTAACACACTAAATGGTCATCGATTGGCTTTACGTGACATTGTTCACAAGCTGTGTTATGCACATCTTTCCATGGATGAAACACTCATTGAATGATTACATGAGACATCATACATTTCAGTAAGCCATTAAGCTGTACTGTATCTTTAAACATACCTTGTGATGTTCATTCATGTTTATTTGATGCTACAACTATTAAGGAAGAGGAAGACAGATCGGTTCATGTGCCGTTTGACCTGAGGCGCTACAATGATCTGTTTCCCCAAAACGGTATTTAAAGTTTGAATTTTGTAATAAAATTGACAGAATTTGAAAGCTGAGACTTTGTTTCATATCAAAAGTAGCCTGCTCTGTCTTGTCTGTTGGTGTGTTGTCAGTGTCCTCTTTGGTCTGCCATGTTTTTCAAAGCGTGAGAAAATGAATGTGTGGGGCATGAGAACAGTCTCACATATTTAAAACAGTTCATGTGACTATAGTGGCTCAACCTTAATATTATAAAGTGACAAAAATATTAACGACTTTATTCAACAATATCTAGTGATGGGCGATTTCAAAACACTTCGAAGCTTTACGAATCTTTTGTTTTCAAATCAGTTTTTCAGAGCGCCTAAATCACGTGATTTCAGTAAACGAGGCTGCTTTACGTCATAAGTGCTTCAAAATTTCAATAGTTCACGTGACTTGGGCAGTTTGATACGCCCTCCAAACCAATGATTCGATACAAAAGGCTCGTGAAGCTTCGGAGCAGTGATTTGAAATCGGCCATCACTAGATATTGTTGTCGTTATTTTGGGTTTTTGATGCACAAAAAGTATTCACTTTATAATATTAAGGTTGAACCACTGTACTCACGTGAACTGTTTTAAAATGTTTTTAGTTCCTTTCTGGGTATTGACAAAGGAAATGACCTTGCTAGTAATGCCTCACTGAGCCGTCGGATTTTATCGGAAATATCTTAATTTGTGTTATGAAGATGAACAAAGGTCTGACGGGTGTGGAACAACATGAGGGTGAATAATAAATGACATAATTTTCATCTTTGGGTAAACTATCCCTTTAATGATAGTAAAATAACACTGGTTTACACCTACTGTCCTATTGGGGAAAAGCCAACTGGATGCACTGTGGATTTCTGCAAGGTTGAGTGAGGTTTTACCTTGCCGGAGCTGCGGATGCCCTTGAGCATGCAGAGAAAAATGACGACCCAGGCAGCCAACAAACAGAGCGCTAGAGGCCAACGCACTGGACCGGGATCGTGCAGCCCTTCACTGTTCACCACACCCAGAACCTTTACACTGAACACACACAAACACTGTGTAAGACTCGAGCTCAACCCTTAGTATTGTGCCATTAGCTTCGCTGCATGTTAACAGTGTTTCAAGTGGTTTCGTGGCATCAATCTCACCACAGAACACAAGCATAGATGTTACAGGTCTATGCGAGTCAGTGAGTGCAGGACTTTGGACTTGGACGCATGTTTGCTGTACATTATCACACCTCTAACTGTGGTATTTTTAGAGTCAAGGATGTGAACAAACATGAAACGCAAGCAAACAAAATTTAAAATGTAATTTATTCCTGTAATGGCAAAGCTGAATTTTAAACACCATTACTACAGTCTTCAGTGTCACATGATTGATTTTGATTATTATTAATGTTAAAAACTATTGCGCTGCTTAATATTTGTGAGTCCAAAAGAATGGTGTTTATTTGAAAATCTTTTATAAATATATTTTTTGTATATTAAACATTATAAATATGTTTGAAGGCACTTTTAATGCATCCTTGCTGAATAAAGGAATTAATTTCTTAAAAAGTTATAAATGAACATGAATGCATTATGAACAAATAATAATAAAATAAATAGTATATTTATAAATCAACATTAATAAACACTGTGAATATTTTTTCATTGTTGGTTCATGATATCTAATGCATGTTAACAGATTTAACCTTATTGTAAAATTTTACATAATATTTTAGCTTTTATTAATTAATTTGTATATAAAATCTCCCATTAATTTTAATACAAGAATTTACTTAAAGATATTTTATTTATGTTTTATACAGTTTGACATGAAACTGACTCAAATAATTCAAGCATTTTTACAAACTACATCATTTACTGTGACGAAAAACATAAAATAAGTGGCAGAACTGTTCACATTTTTATGGATCATCAGTATATATATGTATGTATGTATATATATAGTTTCTAAATCAATGGTATATTTAAAATAATTTTTCATTTAGTTGAATTTATTTATAAAAGAAGACAATTTACAAACTAGTTTAGTACATTTCTATAGAGAAAAACTGAGAAGAAAAAAAAAAGGAAGAATCCTTACTTCCAGAAGACCTCAGAGGGACTTTGGGTGATATTGGTTTTGTTCTGTGGAGAAACAATTAGTAAGACAGATGATAGGCAACAAATGACAGTTGTTTAACATTTTATGTCAACTTTCTAGCAGAACAATAAGACTTACTTTACAAAAGGCAATGTTTTGAAGAGCATCACATGACCAGGGCAGAGGGCTCTGGAAAGAGCTGCCCAGGTAGTAGAACGTCCAAGCAATAATGACATTATAATAGAGACACACAAGAGTAGACACACACAGCATCCCTATGCCAATCCCTGCAACGAAGCCAGGACAACACCATTATCTCCATTTGTTTAGCCCTGTATTTAATTACTGATTATTACGATACAGAAGGACCATTTATTCTTACTTCAAAGTGGAGCAACACGACTTTGAATAATGAATAGAACTCAGTCAATCAAGTTACAGCCCAATTTACAACCCATAATTAAGCTGCTGATTTGATGACCTGCATGTGCTGCGGTACCTTTGAGGAGAGGACAGCACTTCCAGACAGTGATGGGACCCGCGGCTCCATACTGGCCCAGGCTGAGCTCCATGAGGAACAGAGGCATTCCCGTGAAGAAGAGCATGATGAAGTACGGGATGAGAAACACACCTGTAAAACAACACAGCGTGATAACAGTCAATATGATGTGATGTGGACTGACAAAATGTATACCTTGAAAGCAATGCAAGTCGCTTTGGATAAAATCATCAATATTTTTTTTTTCTTGTTAATTTTGGTTGTTTATGTTTATTTTTGGGCTTTTATAAATGCCAATAGTAAGAGACAAGAAATTATGTGGTGAGGATGGTGGAACAGTGTTGGGGAAAGTTACTTTTAAAAGTAATGCATTAAAATACTGCGTTACTCTTTTGTTATTCTAATTGGATTTCTTAGTTACTTTTTATAAATAGTAATGTATTGCATTACCTTTGTGCTATTTTTTCACACCTGGGTTGGGGTTGATTGCTTGTTTTTTTATAACAAAAAATATATTTTTTGGCAAATGTTAAGGCCCTTTCACACCAAAAGTGAAACGAATAAGCCTCAGGCTGAATGAAATGCATATTTACACCTGTACAGTAGATTGCGCAGCTCAAACACACCTTTCAGCTGTGCTGCCATTCTGGATTAAAGAAGAATTGGATACAGGAGAAGAAAGTTCAATTTCTGAATCGAAGTCATTTTTGCTTATTAGTATGGTTGAATTACATCATCGTAGGTCAGCAGCAAAGAGTTAGTTAATAAAGTTAGATAAAGTTAATTATTACAGGTTTGTGTAAAATTCTGAGACTGCATTTCTCTGTTTTTATTCATTTTGAGGAATACTGAATGTTTTTGTGCAAGTGAGATGAGTAAATGCATGTTCACATTTACTCTAGAACTACAAGAACCATCATGTTCACACAGCGCACACGACACCTCTGCACTTTATTTCTCTCAACATGGGAACAAGCTGTCAGTCAATAAATGTGAAAAGTAACTTGGATATTTTGTTGTAAATTGAAAAAAGTAATGCGTTACTTTACAAGTTACGTAACTCAAGTTACTTGTAATGTGTTAACCCCAACACTGTGGTGGAAGGGGATTTTTTTTTTAATTTTCACCAGCATAAGCTACAAAGCTCAACATGTTGGAGCGTTTACACCAACCACTGAGCCACAATCACAAATTATGTCATGTATATCAGTGATTCCACACTCCTAAATCACTGGCATGTGTCAAATGTTTTGCAGTGGGTTTAGTGGGGGGCAATTGAAAATGAATGGTGGCAAGTCATGTGAGAGGATGCAATGTCTCCATCATTGGATATGATCGGTTATGATTGGATACGATTGGTTGATTGGCGACAATCCCGCCTCTTGTTTTCATGCTTGTTCTCAATGGCCTGAATGAAGACAATGATCAGAAGACTAATTAAAAAGAAAATAAACAAAGCCATTTCACTGCTTTATGCCACGTCAAAATCAAAACTTGAAATGGCCTGAAAACATGGTGACTTTGGGGGGTTTTAGTGAGCAATCAGCTAGGGGAAATTAATTGATGACTGATGAAAATAGGTTGACTATTAAAAAAAATAAAGCTGAACATTAGGTCACAAATATACACATACATACATACATACATACATACATATATATATATATATATATATATATATATATATATATATATATATACATGTTTAAATTGTTACTGCATTTAGTTATTATTTTGGAATAAATGCAAAAAAAACACTAACTTGTTTAATTTTTTACTTACTTTTATAAACAGAACATTACACAGTAATTGCACAAAAAACAAAATAGAATTGCATCTGTTTCTCTCTTTTTATATAATGTTTATCTAACCAGGAAAATTAAGAATAACAGACATAAATTTACATTTGATAAACAGTATATAAAAAATGTGAGGATTTTGACTCCTCATTTTAAAACACCACCACACACTACTAATATATTGGTGTGTATTATGTTAGACAAAAGGGAGCAATTTCGGTGTCCACTTTCAGACTCCACCGGCTCTTGCTGATTCTTTGGTTTCTAATCCGGTATTTAGCAAAATGCCACAGTTCAGAAAGACCATTCAGTGTTGTTTAGCACAACTCATAAAACTCATGTTTGAATTAAATCTCTTCATCATAATTGCCCTTTAAAATCCATTGTTTTTAAGAATTTACTATGGTAAAATCTCCAATCTCTCAGTGCTTTTCAACATCACCTTCCCCCAGTCCTTGAACAGGTGTGTTAATCTGTATTACTAGCCATCTTTACATTGCAAATTTCTTCCTTTTTTGAGGCCTTCTTGGTTTAGACAAATTTGTTTCAGGGGTTTAAAGAGGAATGTGCCCTCCTCCCTACTACGGGGAGGGGTTTTTGGTTTTGGTTGGTTGGAGAGATGGATTTCAGCTTAGTTTGGTGTCCAAACTTCCTGGCTTACTAGTGAAAAACCCATTTACAGCATTTACTACAGCTTTTTTATGTGGCAAAATCACTGTGACTCACTTTCAGACAAAATTAAAATTCAATAAATATAGTCAATTGTCTATTGTCAGAGGAATGATGTATGAAGCACAACTCAGACAGAAGTGTCTGTTGGTCAACAAGCCGATTTTGCATGACCAACTTGAACATAAGAACGATCTGCGTGGGGATTTTTTTTCATCCCCTCACACAAAAAAAACAACCATAGATGTTGATTCCTATTAAAATGACTGGATTTTGCCTACCACTTCTCACAGAATTTCTAGATTTACACTGAGAATAGCTTGTGTTTAACAACTAAAATGACACATAATCCACGTTCCGTTTCTCCTAACAGATTCATATTTACTGTCGCTCACCTCCTCCATTTCTGTAGCAGAGGTAGGGGAACCTCCAGACATTTCCCAGACCAACACAGTAGCCGATACAGGAGAGAAGAAATTCATATTTTCCACCCCACTGCTCTCTGGGAGGCTGAGCAGGAGCAGCTGGTGCAGATGATGGAGGCCGATGCTCAGTTTGGGATTGGGATACAGGGCTGATGACATCATTAGAAAACACAATCCCGTTCTGCTGTGCTTGACTCTGCCAAGAAGATCAATCAAAGTTAGGATCATTGATCAAACAACAGATCAACACACCTCCTCGTCTTTCAATAATTACGTCAGAAGATTTAAAGCCGTGCAGTAAGTCCTCTCACAGCTCTTTTGAATCAGACCATAAGTAGGCTTTAGATTTCCCCATAGCAACTGCCTAGCCACACCCTAGCAACCACCAAGACCACAACTACAAATATCTATCTAGCCTCAAAACCTTCAAGCTTTTACCTTCTACAAACTTGAAACTATTCATATCTTTAAACTGTCAAACTTCAAGATTTTAAAACTAGATCAAACTTTTACCATGTTTCTTTTTCAAGCCAATATCATGGTTTGCCAAACGCTTTCATCTAGTTTGCATTACTTCTCTTGTCACCTTCAGGCTATACTATAGAAGCCAGTGCGGCATTTAACTAAAGTCTGGGATGAGGAACTAATGGTCAGTTTGGCTTGTGAAGTGTGAATCCTATCGTGAGATAAAAGGGAAGTAATTTGATTGCTAAAAGAACATAAATTACTCACTGTAACTGACATTATTTGCAAGCATTTCCCATAAATATTGATGATAATGATGATAATAAGTATTATAATAATTGTTTATGGTGTGCAGGCAGGCCAACAATAAATTTTGTAATCATAATTTTGCCATCTTTATTCACTTTTTCTTTTTGGAATATAGCTTAATTTGATTCTCATCCTTCCAATGGATATTTTTTTGGTTTATTTTCTATCAAGGGAGAGCAAAAGAGATAGTTCCTCCAGAAACGATTGAGTCACCATACAGGTTCACTGTATGAAAAGATGCCGTCATGAAAGTGAATGGTGACTGAGGCTGTAACGAAAAAGTCAATCATTTATGGAATGAGAGTAAAAAATAAAATGAAGCTTCATAGGCATTTTTATTAACTACTCATTAACACACATTAATCGTAATAACCAAAGTTTTTTTTTTTTTAAATAACCTTTTAAAAAGTTAACCGTGGTGAAACGCAGCCATGGACTGACAGGAATGAGGGCAGACGGGTTGTGTTACTTCGACACACCAGCAAGCCAACAGCGTTCAAACGACCTCAAGTTTCTTTCAAAACTCAAATAACATCAAAAAAACATCTTCATGTTCTCGAGTGAAGTAAGTATTCGCGTGTATTGGTGTTAGTGAGTACCTCTCTTGTAGTCGCACCGTCTCCAGGTGCTGTTCTCGCCTCCTCTCGCGGCATCTCCCCGCCGTTTTTCTTCTGATGCTCGCTACATTGTTCACTTAATGGTTTCATCGAGAACCCTGCTTGACTCTTAAAACGGACTGTAATGTTCTAGAGACCTTACATAGATGACTTTGAAATAAAAACAGAGCAATCTTGCCTACAAAGCGCAGGTGGACTGCGATGATCCATGTTGTCGGTTGGGGGAGGGAGGAACGGTCGTTGAAGGGAGGCGCCGGTGTCTGTTCCGCACACAGAGCTCACCTTCCTGCAGGTAAACTCCCTGATAATACCCCTCCTAGGACCACTCCTGGTCATTCCCATCCTCCATCTTTTTTGCTATTTATCAGTGTATATGTTTATCTTTCAGTTTGTCTCTGTTTATTTACAAGTCCTGTGTCGCCAACTTGCGGCAAATTATGATTGGCTACGACATGTCTCAGTTCGTGACATCAAATGCGAAAGCTTTATTTTCGGCCGCCAAAAAAATTTACTGTCGGTTGTCGCCTGCCAAGAAAAGTTTACTCTCGGTTGTGTGTTCATACATCTCACGCGAAGCTGACGCTGAGGGTATATTCGTCTCACTTTAACAGGAAGTCGCTTCACTAGAGCAGCAGGAAACCGCAGTGCTGGAGAGAGACTAACTCGACCTGTCAGCAACCGACACAAAAACCCATATAGTAAATACATAAAACAATTAAATTTATTCAATCAATATATAGCTCATAGTTTATTATTTATTTGTATTTATTTATTCAATAAATATTTATCAAATAATTTTACTTATTTCTGCATTTATTTTAATATAAAAAGTGAATTTGTCCAACTTAATATTATTCATACATAAACTGTATTAGTTGTGCTAATTTTGGTGTGTTGGGCAAGGTGATGTTGGGAGTGGGGAAACATTTTCTCATGGGCACACAAATTCATTCATTTCCATACAGCTCAAGGCAATGATAATTGGCTGATGGCACCACAAGGACGCACCTGTGAACAAAGATTTTAAAGTTGACATGAAACTGAAGTTACGTATTTTCTTTTTTTTTCTTTCTCTTGGATTTATAGACCTCCTCGCACACAGGTATCCTGCATTATCTACCTTCAAAGGCAGTAGATAAGGAAAAATGTCAAAAACCGGACACCTGTAAAACATCTACCCAACCTCATTACAAGTGGTTAATATACCAGTAGCAACACCTTGTGGCCAAATATCTGGCCACGAGGTGTTGCTATAGTAAGTTAATTTATACACTATATGGACAAAAGTATCGGGACACCTGACTATTACACTAACAGGGGCTTTAAATGACTGTGGAGCAGCTATATGTTCCACTCATTTGGGAAGGCAAGATTTTGGAGTGTTTCTGTCTGTGGGAATTTTTGCCCATTCATCCAGTAGAGCATTTGTGAGGTCACGGCACTAATGTTGAACAGGAAGGCTTGATTCGCAATCGCCGTTGCAGTTCATCCCAAAGGGGGTTGAGGTCAGTTCTTCCACAGAAGAACTTGCTTTGTGCTCTGGGGCACTGTCATGCTGGAATAGATAAAGGCCTTCCCCAAACAGTTCCCACAAAGTTAAATGCATAGCATTGTCCAAAATATCTTGGTATTCTGAAGCATTAGGTTTTTTCCTTCACTTGCTGTAAAGGGCCTATAGCTTAATCCTTGAAAACAGCCCCATTATCCCCTGTCATCCAAAATTTACATTTGGCACAATGCAGTTAGGCAGGTAATGTTCTCATGGCAGCCGCCAAACCCAGACTCGCCCATCAGACTGGCAAACAGACAAGTGTGATTCATCACTCCACAGAACATGTTTCCATTGCTTCAGAGTTCAGTGGCGCCATGCTTTACGCCACGCCATCCAACGCTTGGCGTTGTAGCCTACTTGGGGAAGGGAGGCTTGCGTGCAAATCCTCGGCCATGGAAACACTGCACAGTGTTTGTGCTAATGACATTGGAAGTTCGAAACTCTTCAGTTATGGCATCAGCAGAAGACTTTTACGCACCATGCATCTCAGCACTTGGTGACTTCCACTCCACTTCATGGTTGAGTTGCTTACACTTACACAGTCACTTACAGTTGACTGTGGAATATCTAGCAAGGATGAAATTTCACAAAATGTCTTATAGCAAAGAAGGCATCCCATCCCATGGGATATCACACTTGAATTCACTGAACTCTTCAGAATGATTCTTCCCCCCCCCCCCACAAATGTGCTTGATTTTATACACCTGAGGTGATGGGTGAATTGAATTCAAACATTCAGAGTTGTGTTTCGATATTTTTGTCCATATTGTGTGTTTTGTTTTTTAACTGTACAGAATCAAAACACATTTCTTCCGGCATCTTTTCAAAGTAACCAGTGTACCCCATTGGACAACAATTGTAATGACACCATCTGTTTTGTCAAATTGTACAGTGGTTGTCAGGCATTTGTGCCTTGCTTAAATCCATGACTCATGAGCCACTAGCTAATTTAATAAGTTAGCTAAGGCAACATATCATGGCCATAGTCTAATGTACTGTACTTAATGGAGACACTACAGGAGAATACAGTCAAATTTGTGTATAATAATGTCATCACAATTGCCACATTGATATGCAAATTAGGTGTTAACCAATTAAAATGTGCTGATTTGCATACAGAGACCATGGTCGAGGATGGGACTTGATTTTGTCCATTTGGAATTGATTGGATCTCTGATTTGCTATTGCTGTGATGTGTCATCAGAGAAAGTAAAAGTGAAACTGACATGTGAAGGCCACAATTGGAATTTGTCCTCTGCATTTAACCCATTTAAATTGGTGCAAATACATCAGGTGTAGTGAGTAGCGAACAAACAAACTCTGCAAACTGTGGACACACAAACCCGAAGCAGTGGGCATCCCATGGAGTGATTGGGGGTTTGCTCAGGGGCGCCTTAGTCATTTCCTGCCAATATTGCGAATCAAACCCACAACCCTCTGGTAACCGGGCTGACTCTCTAACCATTAGGCCACGACTGTCTATAGAAGAGATGAGAAGAGATAGGAAGAGGAAGGGGAAGTTATTTTGATTAATGATTATGAGGTCACTTGATTTAAAAAAAAAAAAAAAAAGGGACGCATTGCAGCTGTATTATTTTTATTATTTAAATATAAACGCTATAGGCTTTATGCCTAACGTCACCGAAAACATGTCTCCTCTCATCCGCTTGTCAAGTCAAGTCACCTTTACTTATATAGCGCTTTTTACAATGCAAATTGTGGTAAAGCAGCTTTACATTAATAATTGGCTAATAACTTTGGCTGCACAGCAGCTCCCAAAGAAAATGGTGTCATGAAATTAAATTTATTTTAAAAAGGTGTTTAGAAATAAATAATACATATACCTTATATTGTCAATATAATATCCAGTCCATTTTCAGTGGTTTTAATTCATAACAGTTTCAATAAGTTCAGCAAATTTCAGTACATAATATGAAAATAAAAGCATTTTAGACAACCGGAACATTTTTCACAACAGGAATACTGCAAGCTTTGAAAAATATCCACGAATTCTTTTTTAGTCATTTTACTAAAGATCCTGGATACTTAAACCAGAGTTTCTCTACTTTTTTTGGTTTGGCTGACAGGTACGACCAACCTTTTCAGAGTGCTCTTACATTTTTATATGTGTTACTGTGTAAGCTCTCTCTTTCACTCTGCTGATGCATGCAGTGTGAAAGAGGCATTAGACCTACTGTAAATCATACACTATGTAGGAGTGTGAACACAAATACTAGCTACACTTCCTTAATTTCACACATTGTGAAATGAATTACCAATATTTGCGAAATGGACACTATTGCCATAACAGTCTTCTTCTACGTCATATTTTTTTTTCTTAATACTTGCAAAATCGCTGTCAAAGTACTACATTTGAAGAAGAATTTAGTTTGTGACTACTAAAAAAAAAGTATGTGTTCTATATGAATGCAATCCAGACATGCTACATCTGCCATTTTGGCATTGCAATGTAAATTGTGTTGCTTCCACAGAATTTACAAGTCCTCATTTAAGGCCTCATGGGATAGTAAAATGTCCTTGTATGGCGTATTTCAAAATATTGCAGGTGGGGAGAACAAGTATTTGATACACTGCTGTTTGTATAAGGTTTGCCCACTTACGAAGCATGTTGAAGTCTGTAATTTTTATCATAGGTACTCTTCAACTGTGAGTGACGGAATCTAAAACAAAAATCCAGAAAATCACATTGCATGATTTTTAAGTAATTAATTTGCATTTTATTGCATGACATAAGTATTTGATGCATCAGAAAAGCAGAACTTAATATTTGGTACAGAATCCTTTGTTTGCAATTACAGAGATCAAACGTTTCCTGTAGTTTTTGAGCAGGTTTTCACACACTGCAGCAGGGATTTTGGCCCTCTTCTCCATACAGACCTTCTCCAGATCCTTCAGGTTTCAGGGCTGTCGCTGGGCAATACAGACTTTCAGCTCCCTACAAAGATTTGTTTGATTCAATTGTTTGATGACTGATCTGCAACTTCATTCTTTTGTGTGACCGACTAAAGTGTGCGAACTAATGCTGTGAGCAGAAAACTGAAAAGTTAGAGGCAATAGAGCTGTAGAAGATTTTTGTCTCATCTCCTTCTTTTGACTGATTTTTTTCAAACTCAAAGTAAGGTCAACCGCACGGTTGAGAAATCAGAGCAGTCAAAGCCATGAACACTCGAGAACAAGTTGACTGTGCAACCATAGATGCATGTAGGAATATCTATATATGCAATAGATTTCAGCAAATGATTGACATAGGATTTAATTTGTTGATTAGATTAGATTTTAATCATTTTAGATCATTCTGCATATGCTAAAAATATTGGTTATCACAAAAACAGTCATTTTAGTTAATACAAAAACACATCACGCCTGTAAATGTAATCCTATTTCTTCTGGAATTATATAAAAACACAAACCAACGGATTCTTCCCTGTGAAAGATTTTACAATTTCTTCGGTAATTTAAATCTTGAGGCTGCGCAATGTCGCTGCATCAGCATCTTGGAAAACTCATAGATTTTTTTTTTCCAAGTGTATTTGCAATGTAGAAAGGTCTTCTTTACAATTGGTTGCGAAAGCTGCCCAGGGTGTGGGGGGTGGGGTTAGGGGTTAGTTTCTGTTGTAGCAATTCACCTTTCTGCATTGCAACTAAGTTTCGGAACGCCCAACGACCTGCAGTTATTGTGTCTTTTTTAATGTGAGTGACAATGTGAGTGACTGTTCCAAGATGGTGGACACATCGACCCTTCTCAAATGTGGTATCCACGTATATTTCATTTTTTTTTTCATTTTTCATCATTTAGCAGACGCTTTTATCCAAAGCGACTTACAAGGGGAGCAATTAGGTGTTAGGTGTCTTGCTCAAGGGCACTTTAGTCATGGGATCGAAGGTGGAGAGAGTGTTGTTTATTCACAATCCCCACTTTCAATTCCTGCCGGCGTGGGAATCGAACCAGTCTTTGGTATACATGTCAATGCTTAAAATTACATATGTCATGGGTGCGCCCGTCTTAGAATGGTCAGCGTGTCGTCTCTTATAGTTAGAATCAATAACGCCACAACATTGCTCAGCTTCTGTTTGTGAAAGCGCTGAGATTTAAATTCCTGAATAAATGGGATAACCTTTCACAGGTTAGAATGTGTTGGTTTGTGTTTCTACATATATTAACTAAATTTTACAAGTTTTCACAGATCTTTTACTTTTACTATGGTAACTTTTTAATGTGTTGGCTGACGCCTTATGATAGTTTAGCAAAATCATCTGCTGAAGTCTATTGTAGACAGAGATAACCATACATATGTCCAATGCTGCTTTGACCTGCTATCTGAAATTTGATAATTCACACTTATGAAGACATGAAATGCTCATCCCATTCGAGTTTCAAAATGGGAGGGTGTTCATGTGCAATTTTTACCTAGGAAACTCGTATTTACCATAATCAAGAGAGTTTGTGAAGGCAGCACAACTACAGTTGCAGAATCTCAGTCAACTTGCTCTGGAATGTTCTTAAACTCTGTGTTGACTGTTCCAATATGGCGGATGGTTTCCTTGTGGCCCATAGAAATAGTGGCATCTATGTATACCAATAATGAGGCTTCTATGTATATATATTTATGGTCATAATAACTCTGAAATCTTTATTTAAACTTTATCGTAATGTGACTAACAAGATGTGAATAACAATGAGAAAGCAGTTATTTTTCCTATTAAATTGAGTAATTTTTTACTTTTTTTTACTTTTAAGCATTTTTTGGGTAGGTATTCAGAATTTAAAATGAATAATATTTTTGAGTATATGTACTTTAACTTGAATACAATGTACATTTTACACTCCTGTCAGGGCCCGTTCACATATCGCGTCTTTTGCGCGCTCAAATTCGAGATTTCAAATGTAGAACCAACCAGCTTCGGCCTTTCCATAACAAAACATCGAAAGCTCAGCGGAACAGCTAAACATAGCTGTAAAGGGTGGTTGTTATCTCTCTTCTCCATATATATATATATATATATATATATATATATATATATAAACGATACTGCAAGGGCTAAAGATCAATATATGGTTGCATAGCAACAAAGAACGCTCAGAAAGCGGAAGCACTTTGGAAAGAAGGAGAACGCGCCTCGACCGCGCTTTTCTCGCGTTTTAGGCGCGATATGTGAACGGCCTCTAAGTAGATATTTTCAGCTGTTCAGTTATATGACGTCTCATTTTTGTATTTTTGATACTTTTTTTTAAAAAAAATCTAACGATCTTGTTACATCACTCAGTTCCGTTGTCTAGTAAATCTGAAGACCTCGAAGAAGAGCGGAGCGAACCCCCATTGGCTAAATACTTGTCTCGGAAGATGACGTCGAAGAATTCTGGCGCGCTCAACACTTGCTCGCAATAAGTCTGCAGGAGAAGCTGAGAGGACGGCCGGCAGAACAACACTTTGTTAAGAAATAACACCTACTTTTTTGTTGCATTTTTTTGCTGTACTGTTTTCCCGAGACCTAAATCATGCACGTGATCAAGCGAGGTAAAGTCGCACTCATTCTCCAATTACCTGTTCATTGGCAATATAGTCAGATTTGCAGTCAATGTGCAGTTTATTTGCTAATATAAGTGTAACTACTTTTCATGTAATGTTCTCGTCCTAACCACAATGATGACCAGTCTGTAAATAAAACATTTATTGACTTTAATCGTGTTGCAATGTCTTCACGTCAAAAGAAGATTGTAACGTTAAATCTGTAGAGATAATTTTAAATACGCTCGCAGATTTATTGGCTGTGTTTTCCAAATAACTTAAATAACGAAATCTTTGAGAAATATGCGTTTGTATTGGCATTGTCAAAAGACCTGCGGTTCTCTTTTGTTTCCTCAAAAGTTCGCGCCAACCGCTCTACGTTATAGCGGGCAATGCTACATATATCAAGTTATGATCGCTTCAAGTTGTTTTGCCACTCATGAGCGCCATATTTTTTATGCACATTTCATATCTTTATTTGCAGTTCATATCACCTCCATGTTTAATTTATCTTGGGGGGTGTTATTATATTTGACTTGATACATTTGAGTCATTTTGGGGTTGGGCCAAAATGGGTTTATTTATCTGTTGTTTTTGTTTTTCTTGTCTCAGATGGGCGCCAGGAGCGTGTAATGTTCGACAAAATCACATCACGTATCCAGAAACTTTGCTATGGACTCAATGCGGACTTTGTTGATCCTGTAAGTTACGAAATGCATGAAAACATCTTGTAGTTTGTTACACTTTCTACAGTCAACCATTGCATATTCCAGGGGTTTTCAATCTTTTAGATGCCACGGCCCCAAATATGATTATCCTCTTGCAAGGGACACCCCTACCCAATTTGAAAACCCTTGCCTAGTCGCATAATGCTAATAATAAGTGAGGCATGAAGGCCAAGTATGGTAACCCATACTCGGAAATTGTCCTCTGCGTTTAAACCATTCAGTTAGTGCCCACACATTAGGCGCTGAGAGTAGTGAACACACACTGCAAACTGTGGCCTCAAACTCCTGTACCATTAGGCAGCCATTTTTGCTGTGGTGCCCGGGGAGTGACTGGTTGGTAGGTGCCTTGCTCAAGACTTTTCCTGCCTTTTATTGAGAATTGAACCTGCAACCTTCAGGTTACCAGTCTGACTGTAATCATTAGTCCATGAAAGCCCCTTATAGTTACTCATCAAACAAGGTGATCCATGATAGGTCTGTTCCAACTTCTGTTAGTAGAGACAAGACTCTAGTACTTGGCCTTGGCCACCCACAAACATAATGCTTTGAAACTTGCATAACTCTTGATTTTCCTTACTGCCCTGTGTTAAAGTTCCAATATTATACAATTTTATAAGGTTCTTAATTCTGTCTGATGTCTCCTACAATGGGTTTACATGCATCAAAGGTCAAAAAACAATTTCCTCATTATATACATTGCACATCACCACATTTTTCAATGATACGACTCATCGGATGAATTGGTCTCTCTAAATCCCTCCTTTCCGCAAGCCTGCGGAAGCCTTCTGTCTGTTGTGATCGGTCTACCGCTTCAGGGCTCCCTACTGCTGCAAACATAAACGAAAGCCGTCTTTGGTGACCGTTCCTATGTCTGACAAGCCATGCTGTTCCCACGCCACGCATCATGTTCTCAGTGAATAATACATCGCGGAGCAAAGAGGTCACGGACAAGACAGAGCAGGTTACTTTTGATATGATACAAAGTCTAAAACTTTGTAGTTTTTAAAGAAACTTAAACAAATACCACTTTGTGGCTCTTTAATGTGTTGTGAAAGATCGCTGTAGTACCTCAGTTCACGCGGCTAATGAACCGATCATCTCTTCCTACTAGGACATTTTTAGCAAATGAACATCTGAAGAAATGTTGTTTCAACAACGTTAATTTACTAAATCCTCTGACTGCTTTGTCGGACATAACTGTAGATTTGGCCTTATGATTGTTTAGATCGCCTGTCAATCAAACGGCCAGCGAAGGGTCAGTGCTCTGCTATAAACCACAGACATCAGATTAAACAGCGCTGCCGTGGAAACCAGGAGAAACACTGTGCCACAAACAAGTTAAGGCTCTCCAGTCCACAAATCACCATGGAATTAATGTAGCAACGCTTACTAAAACCATTGTATTGTGATAGAAATACTCGAATGCTTTTGCATTATTAATTTTAGGGTTCATGTAAACTTTTGAGTGTCTTTTAAGGACTTTTTTCAAGTGCTTTTCCAGCACTTAAAAGCTCTTAATATTATCCAATTTTAATGTAATGATTCGTAAAACTAACACCTTTAGCCAATCAAACCCTTAACAAAAGACATGAATTTACTACTAGATGGTGACAGAGGAGCACTTATTGACTCCCTAATTCATGGAAAAGTGTCAAATTGTGACTGAAGAAATCAAGTAAAGAATGGTTCTTTCATAATCACTGAAACTGTCGGTCAGTTAAGTATGTTACATTTAATAAGAGTAGATTTTTCTACATTTATACCCTATAAAAATGTTTTTGCACAAAGAAATAAATTTTGTCTGCATCTCAATCTGTCAATTTTCCAATGAATAAACATATTATTAGTAACTGCACATATTAAGGCAAAACAAAAGTAATATGATTAAATTACCGTTTTAAGATTAAAAAAATATCCAGCTCAACCTTCTGTAGAACTTAGAGGCACCAGCGCCACTGCTCTCAAATGTTAGTCTGGAGCCCTGCACTCACAACACAAGTCAGAAACAAACTCCCATTGCCGTAGCTGATTCAGAACCGCAGGGTTCCTAAAGCACAGCGATTGTACATACTGTAAAGACAGTAACGATGGCCGAAATATTGGAAGAACTAGTTATTCAACCTGAACCTCCATGGCAAGGATGACTTGAGAAGCACGTTTCTCGTACTCAGTTTGACGTTCACCGTGAGATGTTGCAACTGTAATTCCTCACCATCAGCATTAACAAGTGTATGTCCATCAACAAACCGATGTGTTTTTCTAATTTGTTGTGGTGCACACGTGGGAACTGTATTAACAGTATCAATTACAGTGCGTACGTTAGCCGAGCACCAATGAGAATGACTGATGTAACATTAAAGTTTGTAAAACAATCATTACTCCGAGTAGTAAGAGTGATAGACATTCTGCATTAATGGACACAATTTTAGGTAATGGTGGCCCACAGCAGATTAGCAGAAGTATCTGAGACAGTAAAAATGTGAATTAGCCGGAGACATATGCGATATAGCTAAAATATATAATGTAAACATCAATAATTTAATCATACTTGCAGGTTGTTCTGAGGAAGTGGGTCCAAGTAAAGTAGGTACTGTCCCATCTTTAACCACTGATTTTTCAGAGCCTCATATTTTGGAAAAGAATTTACTTTCACAGCACAGAGCACAGCATCTTGCCGACATTATCGACACGAACGAGCTACAGCATTTGAGTATTTTACAGCACGTAGGCGGGCATTATGCAAATGTCTTTACTTGTGAGGTATGAACTTTGAGGAAATGGGATTTGAATTACAAATGATTCGTTTAAGCGGTTCAGAATCGACTCTTTCTTTTTGAGAGTCAGTAACTTTTATGGTGCAACTTTGCAGACATTGACATAAAGCTACATTACTCGTGGCATGAAAGGTCAAAAATCCACAATAGGGGCACTTTAAAAGCTGTTCCGTTAA